>CAKAOI010047553.1:153451-215808 GCA_916701655.1 Sebastiscus albofasciatus
GAAAGCACCTTTAAGAGAGTCTACCTCTAAAAGTTTGCAAAAATGTGATTCCAGTTCTTCCTTTAGGTTTGAGTCCATAATGGTTATATAATTGTGTGTGTGCGTGTGTGTGCGTGCGTGTGTGTGTGTGTGTGTCATCAGGAATAACAGATGTGGAGGAGGTGGAGCAGTTTCTGAAGGAAGGCATCATAATGAAGGGTTTCCATCACTGTAATGTGCTGTCTCTGCTGGGCATCCTCCTGCCACAGGAAGGACTCCCTCTAGTGGTGCTGCCGTACATGAAGCACGGGGACCTGCGGCACTTCATCCGTTGCGAGAAGAGGGTGTGACGCCTACATTAAAACAGTGCAAATGAATGAATCATCTGATTTATGTGCAGCCATCTGTTTACTAACTAGCAAACTTATGTACATTTCCAACTACATTTTAAATCAGTGTTTTTTGTCATGTGTTCAGAACCCCACCGTAAAGGATCTGATTGGCTTCGGGCTGCAGGTTGCCAAGGGGATGGAGTATTTGGCTCAGAAGAAGTTTGTGCACAGAGATCTCGCAGCGCGCAACTGCATGTGAGTCACCGTGAGAAATCAGATTAGGCCTGAATTTCTCTTTGATATTGTGTTTCGTGGGACAAACAACAACAACAGAACTATAATCTCAGTTTTTCTGTCTTCAGGCTGGACGAGTCGTATACAGTCAAGGTGGCAGACTTTGGCATGGCCAGAGATGTTTTTGATAAAGAGTATTATAGTGTTCAGGATCACAGGAAGGCCAAGCTGCCTGTCAAGTGGATGGCCATCGAGAGTCTGCAGACTCAGAAATTCACCTCCAAGTCCGATGTGGTGAGCAAATGAAGATCTACCTATAAATATAATCAAGATCTCTGCAGTAGTTGCCAGGGTTGTGTTCTCTGTGTTCAAGGCTGTACAGTTTTTCTTCACGTTTCACAAATTGCTCCATTTAGCACCTTTAAAATTGTATACAGCATTTTTAAACTTTTCTAAACATGTGTGCAACACACATTACAGATTGGGTGTTCATATTTGCCGTAACATTTGCCTCTCCTGATGCAGTGGTCCTTTGGTGTGCTGATGTGGGAGATGCTGACCAGAGGAGCGAGCCCCTACCCAGAGGTGGACCCTTACGACATAACACATTACTTACTGAAGGGCCGGAGGCTTCCTCAGCCGCAGTTCTGCCCTGACCCTTTGTAAGTAGTAGTAGCAGTAATAGCATTATGTTGCTCACTTTGTTGAATTAGTATAAAGAATAATGGCAAATCAGTTGCTGTTGCTTAGTTTGCACACATCCGTTGTAAAACAGATTTTGTATGAATACTAATACTACAATAACACTAACAGAGATTTACAACTACAAGACGGAAGCACAAAGTCCAAGTAGTAATAGCAAGATGTTCGAACGGTCACTCAGTAGTGTGAAACCCATAAATTGTCCACTACTTGGTATTCCAGCACAGTTAAGCAACGCAGTTTCTGAGTTAATGTTTATGTCTACAAATCACCTCAAAAACGTCTTTCACAAAACCACACACACACACACACACACACACACACACACACACACACACACTGGTGTGACTTGACAAGTAAAAGCCAACATGTTTTTGCTGTTTTAATGATAAATCCCGTTGACTGTAAGCTTTTGTCCACCAACTTAAAGATTGATGGAGAATAAATCAACTATTATACCTCTTGTCCTCACAGAAGGGCTCATGGGAAAGTATCACCCAGGGACTCATACTATGGAGTACAGAACCTACCAAATCAACATAAATGAATAAATGACTCGATAAAGAAATAAATACATCATTAAATGCAGCAAAAATAATATAAAAAATAAATGTAGCCTTTGATTAATTGATAAAAATTTGACATAAATTGATATTTCTGTTTAAATTTACTTCTTTATTTATCTATCCTTGAATTACTTTCCTTATTCATTTACTCATCTGTTTCATTTTCCCTTTTATTTATTTACTTTTATTATTTTTTTAAATTATGTATTTATTTTTGCATTTATTTTCTATTTATTTCATATTTATTTTGAAATATGTTTATTTATTTATGCACACTTTTCGCATTTCACCCCTTACTTATTTATTTCCCCAAATGTATTTATTTCTGTACTTTTTTCTTTATACTTTTCTTTACATATTTCTTTTTACATTTCTTCTTGCATTTCTGCCTCATTATGCAAATGAGGGTGCTTGATACTGCTCTCGTACAATGTCAGTACAGTAAATACGAAGCTACAGCCAACAGTCGGCTGGATTAGTTTAACATAAAGACTGTGAACAGGGGGCTAGAGCTAGCCTGGCTCTGCCTAAAGGTAACAAAATCTGCCCTCCAGATCCTCTACGGCTCACCAGTTAGTATGTTATATGTCATTTGTTTAATCCATACAAATGTAGTGTAAAATCAACAATTTGTTATTTTACGGGGAGTTATATGTGCCACACTATTACTTGGCCGCGACCAAGATCCAAGTAGCCTTCATACACATCAAAAAGACAACATCTTGTGATCTCCTGCTGATCACTGCTGGAAGGAAACAAAAATAGTTTGCTCATAAAGTGAGGAAGTCTGGAATTTCAAGATTTTGTAAGAATGATAACTAACGTAGAAGTAATTATAGATTATTTTAAAGGTATAATATGTAACATTTATCCATTGCTTGCATTGAAAGCCCGGAGGCTGTTTGCTGAAGCCCAGAAGCGTCCCGAGTAAAGCAAAATAATAAGAAAAGAGAAAATCCAGGCAGAGGGCTGCAGGGTCTCTGCAGATACAGATACCACCACACGCTTCTAGTGGGGCATGAATGATGATTGAGAGGGCTTATTCTGCATATTATACCTTTAATGCTCGCCAATACTATAGTAGACTGAGTTGGGCATTCCCTCCTTGCTCACACTCAGACTCTGTCCATGTTTTTTCCAGGTATAGCATAATGCTCCAGTGCTGGGACCCTGATCCAGAGTTGAGGCCCAGCTTTGCCACGTTGGTGTCGGCCGTCTCCACCATCCTGTCGGGCCTGGAGGGAGAACACTACATCAGCCTGAACGTCACCTACGTCAACCTGGACCAGCCGCGGCCCTACCCGGCCCTCACAGAGTCCGCCGACGAATACTCCTCCACAGACGTTGAAGACTCGGGCTCAGTCTCTTCCTGATCCTCCTCCTCCCTCCACCCTAAACCGGTATTGGTGCTAACAGCAAGAGCACAAAGAAACCTCGGCCAGGTCAACAACTGCGTCTCTTACCACAAAGCATCTGAAACAGAGATGCTGCCTACTGCTCGTCTGCATGAACAGCCCGTTCTCATTCCCAGGGCATCAAATACTGACGCTTTGTCACGACCACTCTTCCCACTGAGCTACAGTCGCCCAGGCTACAGCCACACAAGGCACTCTTTAGCGCCTGTATGAGACGCACCGGGCTTTCCATTAAAGCTGCAGTGGGTGGAAATGGAGCAAATATGATTATATGATATGTTTTATTTTTATAAAACGGTCACTGTATCCTGACAGTAGTGCATGAGACAGGTAATCTGAAAAAAATCATGTTCTTCTGTGTCCTCCATTGCTCTTAATGGCATCTGCAAGATTTCGCAGACCGGAAGAAAACAACCAAGCAGAGCCGAGCTGGAGCCTTGGCGTCTCTGAGCAGCTGTCAATCACTCGCGAACTCAGACCCAATGGTCAAACTAGGCAGCGCTGATCAAATATGAATCAATATTCTGTTACGTTAATGCCTATTTCTCACCTCAAATGTTTTCAGAATCATCTTGTAGTGTACTGTTTAGCTGTAAAATGAGAACGTTTGTGACCCGGCAGCCATGTTGAGATCTGCTGAGGAAATGCCAAGCACCGCCCAGCCATGAGGACGTGCAGAAGTCTAGTTTTCTCTCAGAACACTTGAATTACAATATGCTGAAAGGTTATTATGGAATTATTGCCCAATGATGCGAAAAACTTGCCGACTGAAGCTTTAACTATAATGTAAACCTATCCACGGCAACAGTTAACATGAAGAAGAAAGTGTTTAAAGAGCGAAAAGATGCACACAGAGCAGATGGGCCCAACAAACACAAGGCTTTCACACAGAAGACCTTCTGTTCGGACAGTTTAATTTTCACTTACCAAACGTAGTAGTTTTAAGCCCAACCACCTAACTATAAGTGGTTTTGATGCCGAACCAAAAGGGCGTGACAAAGCGGCGGTAAGTGGTGAGTTGGGATGAGAACGTGTTGCAGCAAAGTGGTAGTGAGATGCTTTCAGTTGGCATAGCACACCCTCGTTCGGCCATATTGGAGGTCCATCACTTTTGCAACAATAGTACATTTTGGGCTTCCAAAGTATTTAATAGACATTTAGTTTCTGTGTTATTTGCTAACAGATGTCACTGATGATACATCTAATCCGTTTTCTAGCACTAGCTTGTTAGCTAGAGAGAATAAAACACATTTTTCACGTCCATAAGAAGCTAATAAGCTTTATACTGGTTCACTAAAGCAGCCTGCAGGTTAGCTAGTTAGCTAACAATGGTGGACAAACTGAAGTAAAGGTTTTCAAACAACAAAGTATTGTGCAAATAAATGCACAGTCTAGGGCTAAATAGATAACCAAATCTAACTCAGTGCTGATCCGACCTGTTTTCACACTACAGGACTCTTTTTCACATATCTGTTTATTGTTTCTTGCTCAGCTGGTATTAAAGTGGCAATCCTTTAGATTTCAGTTCAGGTTGATTTAGAATTTCTATTTGAGTGAAAACAATGAAGTTATGCTCAGAGTTCAGCAGTCTGGAGTCTTTTTGTTGATACATGAGCATAGAAATAGAATAGAAAATTATATTTCTATGTATATGAGCTTGTGTGCATAGTTCCATTTTTTGTGTTTATACAACAGCATTTTTTCTGGGAATGTCATCATAGACACCCTCATAATACTGCAAATATATAAATATTGCAATTAGGGCTGTCAATCTTTAAAAATATTTAAATGTAATTAATAGCAATTAATTCACACATTTTTTTATCTGTTCAAAATGTACCTTAATGGGAGAATTGTCAAGTATTTAATACTCTTTTCAACATGAGACTGGGCAATATGCTTGCTTTATGCAAATATATGTATAAATTTATTATTGGAAATCAATTAACAACACAAAAGAATGACAAATATTGTCCAGAAACCCTCAAATCATAACATGGCAAACTGCAGCCCAACAGGCAACAACAGCTGTCAGTGTGTCAGTGTGCTGACTTGACTATGACTTGCCCCAAACTGCATGTGATTATCATAAAGTGGGCATGTCTGTAAAGAGGAGACTCGTCGGTACCCATAGAACCCATTTACATTCACATATCTGGAGGTCAGAGGTCAAGGGACCCCTTTGAAAATGGCCATGCCAGTTTTTCCTCACCAAAATTTAGCGTAAGTTTGGAGCGTTATTTAGCGATCTTAGCTATAAACTAGTATGACATGGTTTTTCTAGTTTCATATGATACTAGTATCTTCACTCTAGCTTGAAAACCCAGCCCGCAAGAACCTCTGAAAGAAAGAATAGCGGCCGGGCTCGCCGGCAGAGTTTTAAGGGCTTAAAACAAATTTGCGTTATTATCGCTTTAACTTTGACAGCCCTAATTGCAATACTTTCATCAGTGTGCCATCGGCTTAATCACCATTGTGTTACCTCAGACAGTGACTTTACAGACATTTATTTAAATCAAAATCTTCAGGATTACCACTTTAATGTCAACATTATATATGCAAAGTCAGTTCTTCCATGTCCATGTCTAACAGTGTTGGCTACAGTGTTGAGGAAAGGAGTCACAAAAAAGCAGAGCTACGATGCAAACAAGTAAAATCCATGTAATTCATGAGCTTTCTTTTATACAACCTACATAGTTTATTGTTACAGCAGCAGATTTCATGTACCTTTAGGTATGACTTTGCCACATTAGCTTTTAATTCTTTGGCAGTGATTGTTCTGTATATTTTGGATCACACTTCTATAAGGCACAATGTTGACCACAATGTTCTGAAAGTGATCACCCTGTTTGCTTGTATTTCTGACACAATGTCTTTGAGATAGTGTAATAAATTAAAATATTTATTTGTTTATAGATTTGTTCTCATGCTGTGAACTTTAAGTAAACATGAGAATTTATGCAAACTCTGCTTGATTTGTACACAGTTGAATATGTTTGCCTCATGGCTGCTATGTGTTGTATCGTCCACTAGAGGTCAGCGTTCTGTTAGAAGTCCTCTGTGTTGATCTGCTGCTGAAGATGCTCCCAGCAGCAACATGGATGCAGCATTCTTTATGTGTGCATCACTTTCGCCGTAGCATAGCAACATGAATGACCCAGGTCTTTCCCCCCCTATCTCTGAAAACCAACCAATAAGCCCTCTAGATGCCACATAAGATATTAAAAGCCGACCAGAACAGCACAACAGACCAAGCGGGCATGTTTTCCTCTTTTCCTCCTCTTTCATTTGTTCTGCCTTCAGCCCGTTTGGCAGCAGCAAACGACTGCGTTTTCAATTAAACGAGTTGAAGAAACAACCGACATAGACAAACAATCTGTCAATCTCACAAAGAAACCAAAGAAACCAAACATACAGTAGCAACTCCCAGTGCTGTAAACAGACGTCACACACAACGAGCACACTTCCCCCCCTACAACAAAAACCGGAGTCAGATAAAACCAGAGGGAAATAAACATCATAAAGTTTTCTCTTTTTTCATGCTGCCAAGAACAAAAGTTAATCCCCGCGTGGTGGGGCCTTTGATATAGAGAGAGTGAGCCCAGCTTACGTTGTCAAAATGTGTGTGTGTGTGTGTGTGAGGCCACGTTTTGCAGGG
The DNA here is from genome assembly GCA_916701655.1 of Sebastiscus albofasciatus. Lineage (NCBI taxonomy): Eukaryota > Metazoa > Chordata > Actinopteri > Perciformes > Sebastidae > Sebastiscus > Sebastiscus albofasciatus. Next base: position 160,338 of record CAKAOI010047553.1, read on the forward strand.
CAGAGCCCACAGGATCCACAAGAATCAAGACCGCCATGATCCCCCCCTTTCTCTCTCCCCTTTCCTCTTGTTCCCTGTTGTATTATCTGGGCTATAAAAAGTGCAGAACCTGTGAAGAGTGCTGCTGTCAGCTGTGTGGCCACCTCAAGCTTTATAGCTTCTCTCATGAGCATGCTGGGTTCACCATTAGGTCCCACACCGGAGGCCTTCTAATGTACACTCATTTTCTCCTTCCCATCTTCTGATTGTTTATGTGGACATCAAACCAAATACAGAGATAAGACAGTTGACGCTGGTTGATGATGATACAGAGAAGAGTGTGTGTGTGTGAGCGATTTATGTCTGTATACTGCATGTGTTATGTGGCAGCCTCATTAGAGTGAACATGAATAACCAGTGCTCGAGTGCTGTGTCAAGTTTGGAAAGAGGGAAAGCAATCTGTGAGATTGGCCATCTGAGCAAGACTTTTTTTGAGAGCGATAGGCTAATTATTTCCATTGCTAAGTGATGATGGCAGGCCCTCACAAATAAGCGCCGGAGCCGAACTGGGAGCTCTTGGATTCTGTTCCAGTAGGATCCGGACCGGCATAAAAGAAGTCCTGAGGGAAAAAGAAACTATATGGAACCAGTGAAGCAAGACTCTCATCATATGTTGCAGCAGGAAACCGCTTCAGTGACAAGGAATAGAGGTCTTTTTTGGCATATTCAGCATTTGCATTCAAATAAGCTTATTTTGTGCCGGTGGTATTACCCTCGTGAACCCTGGAAACCCAGCATGAATACTGTCAGAGACTCTTTACTTTTACAATTCCGACACAGTCTCAGGGCAGTTCATGAAATAGTCACGAAATTCAATCTATTTGATTCGTGTACATAGACACGGATTTCCCTTTTTTTCGTGACATGACTTTCAATAACGTATAGGGAATGGGAATCGCAGGGGATTCTGGGGTGCACCACCATTTTTGGAGAGCATACAGCGCTACTTTAGACTGTCATTATCTGTCACTGGTCTATTCATCTGTCATCAATCATTCATCATCAGAAATGTATAAAGTACATACAAAAGACAAATGCCCATATAAAGAGAAGCTGACAGAGGCAAAGGTGATAATATATCACACCTTACAGTCACAAAATGTAATCTATTTGATTCGTGAACATAGACACAAATTTCCCTTTTCTTCGTTACGCTCAGCACGACTTTCAACAACGTCTTTTCCTACGAATGTCCAGTAACGTGTGACGCAAGTTTCAATTTCTGCTCTGTCTTTTTAAAATAAATCTACTTAGTTAGGTTTGGGAATAGATTAACTTGGTTAAGTTTAGGCAACAAAACGACTTAGTTAAGTTTAGGAAAAGATGGTGGTTTGGGTTAAAATAACTCCGTAAGCGTTGTAACTTAATTGCGAAAGTTACGTGACAAATAAATCAACTTTGACTTCTGGTTTCACGCGGGTACGAACACCAGTGTCCATGTTTTTTGACTCACACATCCACCCCGACCTCCTCTCTACGTGGCGTACACCTCTCTTTATATTTCCCGGTCCACAATTATGTGGATTACATACGAATTAATTTTGTGCTGACCATCACAAAATCTTTTTTGTTTATGTACACGAATTAATACATTACATTTCGTGACTATTTCATCTGAATTTCATCCATCATGTCCAGGACAGTGCCACTAGGACATGACAGTTAAGTTGGTGAGATAAAGCTATTTTTGGCTACTGGAATGACATTTCAGTTGAAGATGAGCTCTGTACACATGCTGCAAAACAAACCTAAAGAAGTTACAATCTGTTAAATTTTGCAACCTTGCACTTTCAAGCCCCAAACGACTGTTGGTGAATTTATGAGAGCTGCACGAAAATCATTCAACATAATTTAAACGGCACAGCCTTTGGGCCTTAATGTTATTGTAGTGGCTGTTAGAGGCAGACATGAAGAGCAAAATATTTTTGTACAATGTTCAACAATAATTGGTGCGTCCTGCTCTCCCTGCTCTGAGCACTTCTTGCTCTATTTCAATTTATTACTTCCTGAGAGGTTTTCCTGTGACCAAACACTGCACGCCATAAATTACACTTAACGAGGTTAATGTATGTCTCGGTATGTAGGCATGGTTGTTACTCTCAGTTGCAGCATATTTATAGTTTTAGAGCACCATTTGCACATTTAATTGTTGCATTTTGGCCTCTTCATAATATAATAATCATGCATTTTATTTTTATAGCCCCTTTCACATATACATGCAATGCAACTCAAAGTGCTTCACATCAAATTGTATGGAAAAAAAACAGTTAAACAAATAGGCAGCAGCTTTGAGTATAGAGGGAAAGACAGATGGCCAAGCCAGAGATTTAAGTCTTAGTATGCCTCCAATACAGCCTAAAATGTTGGATCGGGTATTAGTATATGCACCGATCCGATATCACGTTATATCATTTATCAGCTTATTTACGCTACACAGCAGCAACAAAAACACATGTCACTCGATTCCTTATTTATACATCTTGCCCGATTGGTATGGTGCATGTGCATGAGAAAGAAGCGAGATGGCTCACTCGTTAGCTACTTCCATCATCAGCTCCAGAAAAAGTTATTGTTGTTTCCGAAATCGATGATGGAAGTAGCCATCTTGCTTTTTTCACATCTCTGTTGAAGGTTGCACATGCGCTGTACCGATTGGGCAGGTGCTAGCAGATAGTGTAGCGTTAGCGAGAACTAGCAAACCAGTGAAATGGTGATGTGTTTTTAATGCACTGTCATCAGATTGGTACTCAGTATTGGCTGATATGCATGATTAGGTTTTGGAATCAGTATCAGGAAGGAAAAAAGTGTATCGAAAAAATCTCTACCAACAACCACAATTACAGTTTTGCACTCATTTCAAATAGTTGTGCACATCCAAACTTTTTAAGGTAGCCTGTTAAACAATTTAAACTATTGGAGTCATCGGGCGCTAGCAATATATACAGTTGAGTGTCGTCTGCATAGTTGAAAACATACATTGTATTGTGAAGCAGAAGCATGTATAATGAAAAAAGAAGTAGACCAAGTAAGTAACCCTGTGGAACACCATATTGGTAACATGCTCATCAATATTTACAAAAAAACTGTTGCCCTAGTGTTGTGTAGCATTTCAAGGGGTCTATTCGCAGAAATGGAATATAATATTCATAACTATGTTTTCATTAGTGTATAATCACTTGAAACTGAGAATCGTTGTGTTTTCGTTAGCTTAGAATGAGTCCTTCATATATGAATAGGGAGTGGGTCCTCTTCACAGAGTTCGTCATGTTGCACCGCCATGTTTCAAACCAAACACTGGCTCTAGAGAGAGCCTTTCATGTTTTCACGTTACCTGAAGACCACTGTAGTTCTCCGACACGCTTGTGAAACTGGTAACGTGAGCCACAGAGTGCAAAACTGTGATGCCACCAGCTGCCGTCTGCTCCTAAAGTAGTGTTATTATGGTAAGGATGGCCTCTGAGCGAGGTGAACAGTGTTACCACAGTTTTGCACTCGGCGGCTCACGTTACTGCAGTCTTGGAAAAAGAGGAGTGAGCAGAGGGTCTACTTCCAATCAGGTCAACACTTGCAACCACTTCTGTCTTTTCAAACCATGTGTTGTGTTAATATAAAGCTATTTAAAGTACAGTGTGTAGGCTCTGGTGGCATCTAGCGGTGTGGTTGCAGATTGCAACCGACTGAGTACCTACACTCTTTCGTCTGTTTCTGAAACCTCTGTGCCATTAAAAACTCCTCCTGACCTTCAGCGTTGACCTGTTTGTTATGAATATATGCAACAGAAGCACTGTGCAAGCTACTGGCAGTATAGTTCTGTTGCCTATAACCTGACAGTGTAGATATGAGCCATCCATCAGCAGCCTTGGCCTCTGGGCAGTCCTGCCTAGCTCTGCTGAACGGAGCCCCGCGAGCTGCAGCAGATGAGAAGAAAGCAAACTGTTGTTAGGCCGATGTCAGTTCTGTATCGGGAGGAAAAACTTCACTCCCTTGAGAGTTCTGGCCTGCATGTGTAATACAAGCCATTAATAATTTACACATCTTCTTTTCTTTCTTTTTTTACAGGGAGAAGGAAAATCAAACTTCTTCTTTTCTCCCCAGCCATGTTGACAGCAGAGAGGAGATGCGCTCCGTCAAGCTGATATTGGTCCAGTACCTGAGCTTGAAATATAGTGATGTTAAAAGCTATTGATTTTACAGCATCATACCTGACTTATTTCACCCAGGAGGTAGAGGATGAGGTCAAGACATACTACTGATGTTTTTATCTGGGGGGACTTTACATAGATTTGAAAGAGGTGAAGGGAGAAACTGGTATGAAAGGCTTTTTTTTTTTCTCCAAATAAACAAACTTTGTCCACCACCGACAAAAAGGAGTAGAAAAATGTGAACTCAAGCAAATTCAGTCTGCTCCAGAGTAAATTATCTCTTCCTTGTGGTCATTAATTTATTTTACAAGTGCCTGTAAGTATACATCATACTTTGGGAAAAATGTGCCGGGCTCCTTCGGCAGTTTTTCTACTCATCTCTTCTTTTTCATTACAAATCAAAATAATTGAAAAATAAGATTGGATCATCCCCTACTTCTCAACACTTAGGCATTTGGTGTGGGACTTTCAGCAATGTCCTGATCGAAAATGGAGGAGGGGGATTAATGATTTCCTGCCTCCATTAATCTCTATCAAGCCGCGGCAGGCTTCTCAGCTGTCCCTAGATAGTAGTAAATCGTAAACAGGACAGCGGAGAACAGAGTCCTTCAGGTCCATTCACACCTCTATGCGCGGGTGCAGAGTGTATTAAATCACTGAAGTGTGAACTGTGCATTAAAGTGGTCAGGGGGTCCTCCTGGAATACAGAAATGACTGATAGCTCTGACCATTTTGGTTGCACCAACAATAGAAAATAACTCCTTATATATAGTGTGTACATCATGCAAAGCAGTGTGACAACATCCTACAGTACACTTGGTTAGAGAAGGGAATAGAAGTAATGAGTTGAAATGACACAATGACTATGAGGTTGAATAGATAGATATAAAACAGTAGATGCAACATTACGTCATAACTGATTTGGCCAAAAGGACCAAAGAGATAGCTGCTGTTACTTCTTTAAAACTGCACACCAAGCTGATCTAACAACGTGGAGGAAAACTCCAGCTGTGCCTTAGGGCTCATAGCTACCTTTTTTATTATTCAACTAATTTATTATTGATGAATTATGTTTCAAATAAATGGATGCTCTGTGCTAACATGAGGATGCCATAATTCAGAAAAGACTGAACTAGTGACCCTAGGATTTACAAGAGAAGATAAAGATCAATAAATGATTGTAAATATTACCTCAACATTTAATGTGAGGTATTGACATGTGGTTTGACTACTAGTTGGTGACCTGACATGCTTTCCTGTTGCAGAACAGCTCACATCTTGAACTTGAAATGGTTTTAAGGTGCTTTTTCTGAGCCAGTCTGATCACCATGTTCTCAGAAATGGAATGATAAGGTGAGTACAGCCTGACTCACACAACCTGCAGAGCTGTCTGGACTTATAGCATCTTGGATTTTAGTTGTATGGACTAGAGCTCCAAACCAAGCTGTGATATCGGATCTAAAAATGGCTTCTTGTACAAGAAAGTGAAAAACCTGCGTCTATACTCACCACACAAAACTCTATAAAAATGAGCTGCAAGTAATAAACATGACAAAGTCCTCATGAGGTTTAGTGAAATTGCATGTTATTTAAATAATTAATTGCCCCAAGCAAAAACATTTATTGAATCTAATCTTGATTAGAGTCTCCGCCTCTCCATTAGGAGCTCAGTGTGATATTCAAAGAGGCATTACAGCTGTCCTTCAAGGAAGAGATCACCTTGAGGAATAGGCTATTGAAAAGAGAAAGATTGTGATTATATGTCTGTATAGGCTACAGATACAGGGAGTGTCCATATAGACCCGTTCATTGCCATTCTGTTGCCAGGGCAACAGCTTTGGTCCAAGATGACTTCCTGTCAACGACTGCATTAACAATTGTGTGTTTCTTGTCTTGTTATGTTTGGTGTATGTTGTTTCATGTATAAATACAAGATGCTAATGTTTTTCTGTATACTATATTGTAATATAAAGTTGCGCTCGGCCCAACACCTCACCGGGTGCGAGCTGCCCAGCCTGCAGGAGCTGTGAACCCAGCGGTACATCAGGAAGTCCCTGAGGATCATTAAGGACCACACACACCCACAACAGCCTGTTCTCCCTCCTGCCCTCTGGTAGAAGATACAGGACCCCCAGGACTCTCACCAGCAGACTGAGCAACAGTCTTTTCCCCGAGGCCATCAGACTCTTAAATATATAAATCATGCAACACTCTCTCCCTCACAAAAAGTGCAATAAACAAGTACAATACTTCAATCAATGCAATATGTGCAATATTTTTATAGTATGCAACCTATACTGCTAGCAGTATAGGTTGCATACCAAGTAATTCCTTTATTATTATACTGTATATTATTGGTAAATACACTATTATTTTTATTTTTATTTTATTATTTTTTGCTACTTAACTTACTGTTTTCTTAATGGAGCTTCCCAGCAAAAAGTATTTCACACGAATGTACTTGTATAACCGGTGTGACAATAAACATCTTAAATCTTGAATCTTGAATAATAAAACTTGAAATATGATCAATTAAACAACTCTTAATAATGGATTAAAAAAACATTGCAACAGGAAATACAAAGGGGCCCATTTACATGTTTATATTGTCAAGTTGTGGGTCAACTATTCATGAGCAAAATCATGGAGTAACCAATAGCAGTAGCTGAAGGGTCGCTAGGATACGCGTTCGCTCTAAGCACATGATTTGCTGAGGAATGTGTCAATCACGCTGCACCTGCAGCTAAGTCCCGCCCCTAGCTCTCGTAAGCCAATGGTAGGCCGCCCTGACAGCACGTTCACCTGTCTTCGACAAAACACCAAAACCAATGCAATGTGAGAATAAGGAAATACGCCACTGCATCAAGTCTAAACGACCGAAATTACCTGAATTATCATCGAAAAAGAGGCGAGTTATTGAATGAGAAGGTACTCCAGAAACAGAGGGATTAGTTATTAAGAGATATTGATCCCGGGAGTGTTAGCAAGGATGACTTCAAGTCTGTCTGGTACCAAAGAACCAAGAGAGAGAAGAGGCAGCAGGTGCGTTCTGACGTCACATGTGAAAAGGTAAGCTAACATTTATTTGCTTTTTATTTCATGTATGTTTGATGCACATGAGGAAGTTGTGCATAGGAGAGATTTGCACTGGTATTATTGGTATTATTTCGTTTGAAGAGCTATATTATATATTGTTATTTATTTATTTGCACATGTATAAAACTGCACAAAATCCAGTCAATGAAAAAAACAAACAAGAAATGTGTCAGGAGAGGTCAAGAAGCCACAGGCTTATACAAAGGGAAATAGGGAAAACATAAACAAACAGCAGGACAAGGACAACAGAGATGAAACAAATCAAACTTAAAATAGCTAGAAAAGAAAAACAGTATGACAATAAGTTCACTTTTTTGGGGTTAGTTTACATTTATGAATGTGGAAATGGGAAAGAATTAAAATGAGATTAATAAGGAAAAATGCATTATTGTCTGTCACTGTGATCATAGCAACCAAATATAATATTTCTATAGTAAAATGCAAAATCTAAGAAAATGTTGTCAAGTATAAAACTATTACTTAAAGTGGCAGTAGGCAGTATATTTTTTGCATCATTGGGCAAAATTCCATAATAACCTTTCAGCATATTGTAATTCAAGTGTTCTGAGAGATAACTAGACTTCTGCTCCTCCTCATGTCTCTGTTTTCAGGCTTTAAAAAATCTAGCCGGTGACGGGAGATTTTAACCAATCACAGGTCATTTCGTTGAGAGAGCGTTCTTATTGGCTGTGCTCCGGTCATGTGACTGGAACTTGGCGTTCCTTCACCAGATTTCACAATGGCGGCAGCGTCACAAACTTTCTCATTTTACAGCTAAACCGTGCACTACAAGATGATTCTGAAAACATTTGAGGAGAGAAATAAGCATTAACGTAACATAATATTGATTCATATTTGATCAGCGCTGCCTAGTTTGACTGTTATGTCGAAGTTTGCGAGTGATTGACAGCCGGCTCTCATAGATAGCAGCTGGACAGCAGACCTCAGATCAGCTCTTACTGCTTGTTTTCCTCTGGTCTGTGAAATCTTACAGATGCCGTTAGGAGCACCGGAGGACACAGAGGAACATGATTTTTTTCAGGTTACCTGTTTCATGTACTGCTGTCACGATATAGCGACCGTTTTATAAAAATAACTTTTATTAATCATATTTGCTCCAATCTCACCTACTTCAGCTTTAACATCTTTCCACAGCTCATATGAGGAGATGAAATTTATAATTTGGAAAATAGCTCTACATGATGCTGTCATGTCGCTGCTGTAAAGAATTTGGAACCAGGTTATTGGAGTTATTATGCTGACCCGTTTGGTGCGTTATTTGCATATGGATATGCAAAATGCCAGCATACTTTAACATTTTTGACATTGTGAGCATACTAGCGTTGCTATTTGCATTATGTGCATGGAATATTGGTGTTTTGTGTTGTTGCTGGTAAGGTATGTTGCAAATAGAGGGGCGGTGCATGCACCGGTGTTGTGTCGAGTACTGTTTCTCGTCATTATGTGTGGTTTTCCCCTACCTAAACCAGAACCAACCCTTATCCCTAACCCTAACTACCGAGGGAGCTATTATTTTAACAGGAGGGAAACACTATTCGACGGGGGAACAGACTTCAACACCTGCCTGTCGTCCCCCTCTCGTTTTGGAGGAAGTGGTGTCCTCACGTTGTAATGGACTGAAAAAACATGTGGTAGATTTCTAGCACTTCCTTGGATCCAGGTTTTAAATAATTCAGAAGGCCAAAGTAGCTTCTACTTAGCACGACCAAGGTGAACCTAATAAAGTGGAGTTCACTGCAGTGTGAGAACCCTGAGCTATGGTCAAAGGTGAATTTCCTGCGGGATAAATATTAGCATATGTCCTCGTCCTATTGGATTAAGTAGTCTTTTGGAAGGGTAACATCAGTTGGCTGACCTGAGCAGTGTCGTCCTGTATATGTGGAGGCTGAAGGAGTGCAGTGAAAATGGATGCTGAAAAAACATCATCTACAGTAAATCTTGCCTAAGCAAATAAATAGTGAGAAAAGTGTTCGCATAATACATCACAGCCTTCGCAACATATTGAATTAATGATACCTTGCCCAAAGCAGAGGATGTTTAGAGAGTTCTGTTCTCAACAACACTTGGACCACTTCGGTTTGACACGCTCATCTTTTCATCTCATTTGGTTGTCTTATCCTGGAGGCAGAGATCCTGCTTATTATTATTAAGCAAATGTCAAATGTCAAATAAAGCTCAGGTTATCAACGGTAGACAATTTATCATTGTGAGCAAAGTGCTCAGTAAAGAAATACCAAGGCCGCAGGATAATGAATTGGTCATCTTAAGAGAATTTAAACCTCTACGTCTCCCCAGTCTCTGCCTGCCAGTGTTTACCTCATTACATCCATCTTCGGGGTCAAGGAAAGTTCAACCTTTCCCCTCATGCTAAAGCTTATTCTCTTCATTAGTAGTTAAACCATTGAATTGTTATACCCTTTGGCTCCAACCGCACATATAATGTTCTTCAAAATGCACTGCCATCAATATTCCTCTCAGTGGGCCTCATTCACCAAAATCTTCCTAAGTCTTTTTTTAAATTTGTTCTTAAGAAAGGACCAGTCCTAAGAAATTCAGATTCACAGCGTGTTCTTAAACTGCAGAATTGTTCATACCCATGTTCTTATAATGATGAATCCTATTCCCTCGTAAATTGAAGGCGTGTGCCAGTTGATCCTAATTAGCATAGGTAAATGCTCTGCCAACCCCCATAAAACGGCATGAGACTGCAGGGCTGTGTGCACACGCAGAGATTAAAAAGAGAGAATTAAGTCACGAATGGCCAAAGGAAAGTTTAAAGAGGGTGAAGCAAATGATGTTAAAATAGAAAGTGTATGAAAATGAATGTATTGTACAAAGCACAAAATGATCTGATTCCTGACTGTATTCAGAGATTGTTAGAAATTAGAGAGAGCCAGTATGAATTTAGCCGGCAAAATGCCATCGTGGCGAAGCGCAAGCCACTGGAAATAATGTGTTTCAGAGCGCAGTGGTGCCATTGCGTCTGAAAGGGCCTTCAGTCTGTGAGAGATGGAGAAAGAAATAGGCTTACTCAAGCAGGGACAGAAAGTGAATCAATGAGCGAATGAATGAAAACTGATGATGCCAGAGATTCACACAATCACACTAGAGGGGCCAATTACTCTGTATTCGCTTCTAAGAATTAAAAGTCAAATTATCAAAGTATTTAACATAAAACTGCTGTTGCAGTGTACTTTATAATTGTAAATATTTTGTTATTTTCATTCTTTAAAAGTCACCAGAATTCAGATTCAGACAACTTTATTTGATTAGGAAACAGGCACATCTAGCTGTAGATGTTTTGAATGTTGATGAATGTTTTTTGATACCTTATGATTCTGTAATTTGCTCTTTGTCTTCGTTTCCAATTGTTATGTTTGTTTTATGTCTGCAACCGTGTAACTGTGGTGCTGCCTACCTTGGCCAGGACACTCTTGGAAAAGAGATTTTTAATTTCAATGAGTTTTTTTACTCCTGGTTAAATAAAGGTTAAAGAAAACAAAATAAAAAATCCCCAAGGGGGCAATTCATTTGTAGGATTCCCAGTCCATACATCCATACATACAGTACAACAGACAACCAATAGTTTAATGATAAAATGATATATATATATATATCATATATATATGTATAATGTATAATGATAAAAGCCAATAAATAAAAACAATAAATAAGAACAACATATCTTAAAAAATCCTCTAAATAACAGTCACTTAAAATGGATATGGTCTGTGTGTTGGGTGTGGTCTGTCTGAATGCAGGAAACAAAGTCTCTGAAACTCTTTCTCTCACTTTTCTGTGGGAGGATCTCCATATCCCTCTTTGGCTTAGAAATCCTCCCTATTTTTGAGGTCTCAAGGTTGGCAATTATGACGAAGATGTCAGCACTCAAATGTGCATAAGTGTGCTCTTGAGTGTGCTTAGATTCTGTCCTGACTTAAGAACAAATCCCAAATAAGAAAAAAATCTTTGTTAAAACTGCATAAGTGGATTTTAAGAAGAGATTTCTTTATTAAGAATGGTTGGTGAATGAGGTCCAATATTCCTCCTGTGTCCTTATAAACACAAAGCTCAGCTGTGCATAAGAGTTGAGTATCAACCCTAACAGCATCCAGAAATATCCACCATGTTAAACTTTTAGCCATTCACCACCTCACCAGTTTTTTTTTGCTAACCAAACTGCAACGATGTGCTTTGTTTGACCATCAATAATAGGGATGAGTCGCCAAGAATAGCCTCCAGTGGGACAATAGTCTGCTACCAGCATCCGGAGGCAGAGCTCAATTATAGCAGGCTTTGTGTGAGTCCTATTCCCTGAGTCTGGTATTGTATTTCTTCTTCTTACATAGCAAAATGAATGATAAACCCATCTTTTTTGGACATCCGTATCACTAATTTGTGCCTAGGGGTGCACAGGGTGATAACACCGGAACACAATGGGAGGCGAGAGAGAGCACATATTTGGCTCATCTGTATAATTGTCACACTCAGTATAATGGAAGTTCTCCGCTATTGTGCCTCTTTGCTTACTTTGATGGAATTTTCTTTTCACTCTACGTCCTTTATCTTATAGGGGAACTGATGGCGTGATAGAGAGCTCAATTTTCCCCAGTAATCATATTATCATAACAGTTAATCAGTGGCAGCAGGGTGCATGTGTGAAGCTATTAGGCTGGTTTAGGTTTATTGGATGAGATTCAGCCTCTTGGAAATGGCTTATTTAAACTGCTGTGATGGGGCTGCAATATGGTTATTTGCCGATCAAATATGCACACCAACATACACTGAATAAAACTGTCTGAAAATAGTAAAGCACGGTGTATCAACATGTAGCCAGTGGAGTGGATTGCATGTTTTTTGGAGGAGGATTCAACAGGAGAAAAGTATATTTACTCAACTGCTGTACTTAAAGTGGCTATGACTGATATTTTTATAACAACAATGTATCAAGTGACAATATAAAAACAATGTGATGATGTAATTATAATAATAATAATTTTAATTTATATAGCACACTTTAAAATTCACACAAAGGATAAAACAATCACAATAAAATGTTTACAATTTGCACAAGAAACATGCGATTAAAAAGCGTCAAAATAGGACGAATAAAATTATAGACAAATTATTTCCTGACATAAGTTAAAAGCAACTAAAAGTACAATAAAATCATAGTAATTATAAAACGCTAGGCAAAAGCTAAAAGGAACAGGTGAGTTTTAAGATTACATTTAAAAACAGCAAGTGAGTCTGACGCCCTGATTGTTCCTGGGAGCTGGTTCCACAGTAAAAGTTGCCACTGGTAGTGATGAACCTACAGAGAATCATCGCCTGAATCTGCAGCTCCCCTCAACTTTATTTAATTTTACTTTTCTCAATTCAAATTTGAATGTAGGCTTTTTACTTGTAATGGAGTCATTTGATTCTCGGGTTGGGCCGGTGTAAAAATGTTCAAACCAGTTTGATATTTAACCAAAACATCGGACCGGACTGTTAAACTGAATTTCACCACTAGGTGTCGCAATTGACTCAGCAGCCATTCCACCAAAACTAAAATTAGAATAGCTGGTCCACCTTAAAGTTGAAGTAGGCGAGATTTTAAAAAACGGTTGCTATATCATGACAATAGTACATGAAACAGGTAATCTGTAAAAAATCATGTGCCTCTGTGTCCTCCGGTGCTCCTAACGGCATCTGCAAGATTACACAGACCGGAGGAAAACAAGCAGTAACAGCTGATCTGAGGTCTGCTGTCCATCTGCGAGAGCCGGCTGTCAATCACTTGCGAACTCCGACCAAATGGTGAAACTAGGCACCGCTGATCAAATATGAATCAATATTCTGTTACGTTAATGCCTATTTCTCTCCTCAAATGTTTTCAGAATCATCTTGTAGTGTACTGTTTAGCTGTAAAATAAGAACGTTTGTGACGCCGCCGCTATTATGAAATCTGTTGAAGGAACGCCAATAGGAATGCTCTCTCTATGAAATGACCTGTGATTAGTCAAAGTCTCCCATCCCGGGCTAGCTATAAGTACGTTTGTTCAAACCTGGCATTAGAATGCGTCCCCACATGCGCCCTAATCGAGCTGTGTGGCTGCTCTTACTTGTTAACACAGACACCGAAATAAAAAACAACAACAGGTTCTGCAGCCGCCACACGCTCTTGACGTTCCCTGTGTGGACACGCCGTTAGCGCTGTGACGGCGCTGGCACAGGTTGCTGATGTCGGCTACTTTTTAATTTGGCAGAACATGAAACAGGAAATCGACCCAACTCTATTCTATACTGTCTATTGCTACTTTAACTTAAAGCAGGGATCTAAATAAGTCCTCACCACTGGATGCGTATGTGTTTTTCTTTGTGGCACAGTCATTTTATGTGCTTGAGGCCAGCGCTGCAAATATGAAATATCTCTAGAAATCCGTATAATGTTCGTCTGAGTCAGCATTGCACCACATTTTCTGATGTTTCCCTCTAATCAGAAGAACTTTATGTGAGATCTGCATACACAAACAGCCGGCGCCGGCTGTATTTCTCATGCATGGAAGCTGTCCTCTCCTCAAATCTCACACATGGAAAAATTTCATAATGAGGTGGAGGAACTGTTTCCTATTCATGCTGTCATATACTTTATGTAGGTCTACCGGTATTCAATATTTTACACATCTCAACAAGTTCCCATTTATCATCAGGTACAGTGTGTGTCTTTTTTTCCGCTGAGCTGACTAGTTGACAAGCACAGGATACGAGCCTCGTAAAGAAAGCATCAATCATGCAAATCCTCTCCAGGGACCAGCCTGTCTCTTAGCACACTCTGCTCACTCGCCATAATCAATAACCCACCAATGAGCGCCGCATCCAGTGACAGAAATCTGACTGCTTTTTTTTTTTTTATGTGAGTGTTATGGCAGCATCATGCTGACATTTTCTCTCGCATCAGCATCCATTTTTAATCATGGTATCTGGCCTCGCTGCTGCTCATCAAGTGCATCAGCCTCCTGTCAGAGTTTGGACTTGCAGAGAGGGATGAGAGCTCTTACTGCTGCTATGTGGAAATAGATGTGCTGGTACAACTGCCTACCTCTCCTGGTCCATCTGTGGAGTGGCAGTGCTGGGTGACTGTTACATAAGGCATTCACAACAGGCCTTTTCTTTCCCACGTTATGCTAACGAGTCCTTCAAATAATTTGAATTTCTGTCTCTGAAATGACTGTAACTGTGTTTTGTTATTCAGTGTCTTCCGGCTCAAACTGCTTTCCTTTTTGGTTGGTGTCTTAGCTGTGGCAGATTTTTCATACAGTAGGTTCAGTTGCTTTCTCTGTCGTACAGCAGCAAGGTATTTTTACTTTATTTTTGATGTTTCTGCAATTCCTTCACAGCAAATATGAAATATCACAGTAATTGCATTTAAATCAATTGCTAAACTAACATTAAGATCATAGACTGTACATAAGACATCACCCATTGGTTTGTGGACTGCTGTTTTGAAGCCTCGAGTTCGGCATTTTGGCCGTCGCCACGTTTTTTTTTTTGCAACCAGATGTGACACGAGAGGGTGGAGCTAAGTACAACTGAACGCTGAAGAAGAAATTTTTTACGTGACCAAAATGTTACAATTAACTTTCATAAACTGAAAACACACTGTGAAAGGGTTTAAGTTGTAAGACGAAAACACGGACAACTCCCAGACCGAACAACGCCGTGGTAGCGACCTGTCAATCACGAGGTAGCCCTAAAGCATCCCCTGCTTTATGGTCTATTTGACCCTAAATGGGACCATAATTTACTAAATGAACATCATGCTGTATTGAAGAAGACTTGAAACTAGCGATAGAGACCATAAACTCATGTTTACAATGTTTACTGAGGTAATAAATTAAGTTAGAAGTGGGCTCATTTTCTCATAGACTTCTATATAATCAGACTACAACCAGAGGAGTTGTTTTTGGTCTCTACCAACTCCTGAGGGAAATATCTGACTTTATAGCTGCTAAATGCTCCACTATGATCACCAGCTAGTTGCTAACTTTGTCTGTTTGCCGTTTGGTGCTCTATAAGCGACCACTGTCGCGTACAAGTAGTCATGTGATCCATTGTTAATATGAAAATATTGACTATTGCCACAACAGTACATTGCTTTGCTCCCGTGCCGGTACTTCTGTCTGTTTCTCCAAACTGGGGGCGTGCCGACTGCCGTCTGTCTATAAGTACCTCATACAACCCCACTTCAAAACACCCGAACTGTCCCTTTAAATCTTCAGATTTTCAAATATGGCCAATACAAATGTTAGGAATTACTTTTTTAAAAAACCAGAGCTATATATACATGTTCCCCTAAGAATAAGACCAGATGAGTCATGGATCAAACAGACACATTTAGATAAATCCTCAGCTATTACCATAAGAATAACCATGAGTAAACCCACTGAATAACTAACAACTGTTGTCTTCTTTGCTTAAATCTGGTACAAAAGAGACCGCGTCTGAAACCTAGATTAGAAGGAATGATGGGGGATTTTTATTTGGCTGCGGATGCCGAGCGCCCAGCGACTCATCCTTTTGTGATGATTGACAGGAGGGTTTTCAGTGGGAGATAAGAGGTGAGACTGCGTGAAGCAAGGTGTCAGCGGAGCTGGAACGTTAAGTCCAACAGAGACGACAGAGGCGGCGCTGCCAACGCAGCACCCACAGTAAAATGCAGCTGGAGTGTCTGTCTGTCCTGCTGTGCAGTTAAATAGGTGATGATCATCACCAATTAATGTGAAACCATCTGGTGTCATCTGTAGCTTTAAGTTAATGCCGGTTGACTGTAAGAAAGGTTTGGTTCATGTGGTCAGTGACGAAGTTTTGAACTGCATTTTGTTATAGAACTGTACCTACAAGACACAGGACAGGTATCCTGCTTACCCTTCCCTTGATATTGTGAGATTTATGTTTTTGACAATCCACTTTCCCTCATCCTGTCTTCTCTAGTAGGGCTGTGTATTGGCAAGAATCTGGCGATACAATACGTATCATGATACAGGGGTAGCGATTCAATATATTGCGATAAATTGCGATACTGTAAGTAGGGCGGTGTATTGCGATTGTTTTCAAATCTAATTTTAGGAAAACTGTCATAGTATAAAGACATTGAAAAATCAGCTGGCAGACAAAGCTCAAACTCTTCAACTCCAACATCAAACCAATACTCCTCTATGGTTCAGAGACGTGGAGGACAACCAAGACCACAATAACAAAAGTACAAACATTCATAAACAACTGCCTGAGGCAGATCTTAAACATCCACTGGCCAGATACCATCAGCAACAATGATCTTTGGCAGAGAACAGTTCAAAAACCTGTTGAAGAAGAGATCAGGAGAAGGAGATGGGGATGGATTGGCCACACACTCCGGAAACCAAGTACCAGCATCACCAGGCAGGCCGCTAGATGGAACCAACAAGGCAAATGAAGGAGAGGCCGCCCAAGAACACCTGGCACAGGGACCTTGACACGAACATCAAACAGAGCAAGCTGACATGGAAACAACTGGAGAGGAAAGCCCAGGACAAAAGACTCTTGCGGACTGTGGTCAACGTTGAATAAAAGTCACTATGTAAAATGGCTACTATTTGGACTAACATCATCACACATGAATACAATTGGACTCATTGGACCCACAAGAGTCTCAGCTTTCCAGTTATACACAATTTATGTAATTCAAAGACAGTTTAGGATCCCCAGAATGCAGAAATATTCAAACACATTTGTACTGCATGCAGAAAACTGCAGGGGTCTTGCCCAAAACTGCATGGAATTAGCATAAATTGGGGATGACTGTAAAGGAGAGACTCGTGGGTACCCATATTGAACCCCATTTTCATTCACAGATCTTGAGGTCAGAGGTCAAGGGACCCCTTTGAAAATTTTGGCAGTTTTTCCTTGCCAAAATTTAGCGTATATTAGAGATTTTTAAGAGGTTACTTAAAAATCGATACAGCGTTTTAGAGAATCAATACAGTATCGTAAATCATAATATTGTGATACTTGTGTAACATATATTTTCTTTCACCCCTATCCGCTAGTTTGGCTTCGGTTCATGATTTTTACCCAGAATACCTTTCAACAACCGCCAGATATGAGCTTGTTGTATTATATTTGTTTGATTATATTTGAAGGTGGAAAGACGGTATAGTGAAATGAGCTTTATCTGGTTGTAACTAAAACATAAAATTCTGAGTCTCTGGTGGGTGAGTTGTTACCTCTGTCTCTACAACAATGATGTGTCCACACCGCCGATAGTGAGCCTAGAAAGACGCCATCACTCTCTGATTCTCTACGGCTGACATCTGACATTTACTGTTGATGTTTAAGGTAGCATTTATTTTTTTTCTGATGTCAGATTTTATCGTACCTCAGCTGGGAATACGTGGGCCTGACAGCACGTCATCTACATTTGGCCAGCTATATGGTATAGTAAAAAATACACAAATTTTACGTCATTTGTTCAGCCTGACATTGTGTTTATGTTCTGTATGTTCAATAGCAAGTGATGTATCCATCCTGTCGACGTAGCTTTCAGTTGACGCTAAAGCTGCTGTAGCGAAATTAGAAGCAGTTGATCAAAGCGTCTTTCTTGAAGTATTGATTAGAGAAATATGTAAACGTATGAGTTGTCATTTCTTTAAATCGACTTGGCTGTAGTGCGGTAACTAGCTAGCTATGTAGGAAGATGACGCCCCCATTCTTAATCCATCTTTTAATTGTTTTTTAAAGGGGACTTATTATGCTTTTGTGCTTTTTCCCTTTATTCTAGTGTGTTATATAGTTTTTTGTGCATGTAAAAGGTCTGCAAAGTTAGACAATTCCTCTCCCCCATGAGGTCAAACAGAGCGTTTCAGACAGAGGGTAGTATGAGCCAGTATGAGGAAAATATAGTGTTTTTTGAACATTAAATCATGTAAACATGTTCTAGTAGAAACCCAAAATACCGATGATGTCACCAGGGTCATTTCTCAGCTTGGTCTTGAATGCTAGCAGAACAGACCGGTCGCACGAAAAGGCATGTGAATGACATTATAATGCGCAACGCAAAAGCGTGTAATGAGAACGCCATCATTGCTTTAGACGTACCATTTGTACACCATGTAGTCTGTACTGACTGCAATGTAAACGCATCCAAGTAAATATGCTACGCTCAGAGCTGATGAGGTAGAATAAAAAGTGGGAAATGCCACTTACGGCAGAGGGGATGAAAGGTGGATGGGTCCAACAAACACAGGACTTTCAACCAGAAGACCGGAGTTTTGCTTTGCAAGATATGTCAGTGACGTTGTTTTCGTACGTACTGTACTTAGTTTACGCTTATTTTAAGGACAACCATGGCACATTCCTAAACCTAACTAAGTGGTTTTGTTGCCCCCTGCTGGCACTGCACCTTCATGCACACGTGTAATATCCACGCCTTAGTGAGGCAAAACGTGACACTGACACGCTATCCTCTGGTGGACAGGCGGGTCTATTACACGCTCTGCCGTGATACCAGGTTGAGCAGAAAGCTTGTGTTACAAACTGGAAGTATGGAGTTTTGAATATGCGGGTATTTACCATATATAGAGGAGCTAATAATGATTAATTTGCATGTGGGAGGTGTAGGATCCAGCGTTTTGGAGCCATACTAGAGACCAGAAGTCATTGGTGAATTGATATTGACCATTCTTTTTAAATCTGTCCCTTGAATACCCCAACTTTATATAAGTTCAAACCAAATCTCTGGAGTAAACTCCATAGAGACTTAGACGTCCCTTCAGACACTCGTGGACGGCTGTAGTATCAAGTAGTGAGACAAAATATGGAGGCCAGACTCTATTAGGAAGAAGACACAGCTATTTTTACTGTACGCTGAATTATACTTATTCAGATGGCAGGGGTTTGTTTTGCTGTCCTCCCCCACTGTCTTTGCTATGTTGTAATTATTATGCAAATTGCCATTGCAGGGATTGAGGAGCTTCAGGTTTTCATTAGTTTTGGAGATGAGTGCTAATTTTTTTTAAGGGGTGGAAGCATCGTATGTCTAATTTTGTGAATAGATGGATCACAAATGCCTTTTTTTACACAGGCGTGGGCAGGCACTGTTGCTTCCAAGGAGCAGAAAGAGCATCTATAATATGTACATGGTACTTTCTTGAAGCTTTGGTGATGCAGCTGGCTGTTGTTGGGAGGTCAAAGGTCAGAGCAGCTTCATTGTGAAGGAACATAATTAATTTTTAAAAAGATGTCAGTGTTTGGCCATTGGTTGCATGTAATTGTTGCTGTTGTCCAGGTTGACATGAAGCCAGAGACGCAGAGGAAGCACAAACACACCAGGGCTCTTTGACAGGTCATTGTCTTTATCTTCCCGTTCATGCTGCCTGTCGCCATCCATCAGTGTTTCCATGACTCCCACCGCCGTCTCTTGCTCCCGCTGCATTGACTGTTGGCACCCAATGCTTGAAAGACATTATTTTTAATTACACTCTCTGTTTTGTGACAATCTTCTCTCCCAGTGGACTCGTTGGAAAAACTGTCTGCGAGAACCAGCTCCAGGCTAAATAATTTAAATGTGTCTAAGTATCTGTTGATTTATATGGTACATTGATTATGTGCATAATTCAATTCATTTGTTTTAAGTTCCCTATAACATCCCCGTAATGTATGCAGGAGTGATACGTAACATTATATTTTTCCTTCACAGGCATATAAGATATGAAATTAGCATTCAGTCCAAGTTAATCAATATACGTTACGGCAGGACAATATGACAATATATATTGTCAAAACAATATAAAAATGTCTATCATATGTATTTTCCTTATGGCTGTCGAACGATTAAAATATTTAATCACAATTAATCACAAATGAATCAAATTTTTTATGTGTTCAAAATGTACCTTAAAGGGAGATTTGTCAGGTATTTAATACTCTTATCAACATGGGAGTGGGTAAATATGCTGCTTTATGCAAATGTATGTATATATTTATGATTGGAAATCAATTAACAACACAAAACAATTACAAATATTGTCCAGAAACCCTCACAGGTACTGCATTTAGTATAAAAAATATGCTCAAATCATAACATGGCAAACTGCAGCCCAACAGGCAACAACAGCTGTCAGTGTGTCAGTGTGCTGACTTGACTATGACTTGCCCCAAACTGCATGTGATTATCATAAAGTGGGCATGTCTGTAAAGGGGAGACTGGTGGGTACCCAGAGAACCCATTTACATTCACATATCTGGAGGTCAGAGGTCAAGGGATCGCTTTAAAAATGGCCATGGCAGTTTTTCCTCAACAAAGTTTAGCTCAGGTTTGGAGCGTTATTTAACATCCTTTGCAACAAGCTCGTATGACATGGTTGGTACCAATGGATTCCTCAGGTTTTCTAGTTTCATATGATGCCAGTATCTTTGACAGCCCTAATAAAAACATGTTGTGAGTTTTAGAATTGGTTACATCTATCTTCTTTCAATAAATTTTGACTTTTGGACTGAGGATTAAGACAATTACCGAGAATGAGCACCGCATCGCTGTGCCAAGACAAAGAAGGAGAGAAGGTGGACTGCACGCAACGTTTCTGTTAGTTATTAATAATAATAATAATTTGAATGTCAATGTTTGGAGCGTTATTTAGTGCTCTTCCTGACATCTTATTGTTGGTACCAATGGATCTTTAGGTTTTCTAGTTTCATATGATACCAGTATCTTCACTCTAGCTTTTAAACTGAGCCCGCTACAACCTAAAAATTGCAAGTTGCGTTAAAGAAATTAGTGGCGTTAAAAAAAATTTGCGTTAACGTGTTATTATCGTGTTAACTTTGACAGCCTTAATTTTTCTATAACATTTCTATCACAATATAGGCTAATATTTATTTATTTTTTGTGTATAATTTCACTTAAAACTGTTACATTCACTTTGCAATCAAGTTCTTAAAATGACAAAATACTTTTTTTATTTAATTCACACAAAGTGAGTGTAGTATACAAAAATAGGCTTTACCATGTGGTTATTTCATATAGACTATTTATTTATTGAATTACCAAAAAACATGCTGTATCATGATATATATCATTATCGATTTTGAAATTATCTATAAAAGGGATAAAAGATTTTGGCCATATCGCCCAGCCCTTCTGTGGTGGTCTTGTTTTTCTACTAAAGAAATATGTAATAATTTAGAATTATTAACTATTTTAACTTGTGATCATTTTTCATTTGGCCTCGATGAAATTATAAATATAACAAATAAGAAGTAGGGATACAATTTTCCTTCAGAAAGGCTTCAGTCTGACTGGTGCAGCTGTCACACAACATCCTGAACTGTGAGTAGTGGATACTGGACCTTTTCATCAAGAACAAAACCCTCCAGGGCCGTCGCTGCGGTGCTCCCGGAAACCACTTTTGCAGTTTGTATGGCAGCATTATCCTCTGAAAGATGAGGCCATCATGAGGGAATAGTGTTTGCACCCTAGGGTGCTACTGATTGTGTAAAATGGCCTCATATTCAGTGGCTGATATACAACTAAGCAGTGTAATTATCAGACAAAATGACTGGCTAAATGGCTCCTCGTATCATTACAGATCCACCGCCATGTTTAACAGTTGGCAACAGACATTGTGGGTTGAAGAGATCACTCCAAGTGCTGACCTTTTATGTTGTAGAACACACACATGCACACACACACAATTATTCGCCATTCAACCTTAATGACTCCGATGCAATGACTCACTTTGTTCTACTTACCAAAGTAATTAGGGATCGCCTCAGTGATGACTGATGACGACCATGTGGGGCTCAAGTTACGACTTGTACTGTATTTGCTTTAAAGGGGTAGTTTGGGTCTCTTGAAGTGGGGTTGTGTATAGAGTAGGCTTGGGCGATATAACGAGATTATGGTTAGACACGATATTGATTGGCCACGCTAATGGTCCTCAGGCGTCAACGATAACAGAAGGATATTCAATTATGTTGAATACAGGGATTCTGCCAGTATTTTGCAAGCCGGCGGGCCTGAGATGAGATGACTCCTTTAAAGGGACTCTATGTAAGAATCAGAAATTGCTTGTTAACAGCGACACCTGTGGCCGTTAAGTCAGCGAAAGTCAGCGTCCTGTTGCTTGCTCTTGTGCTCGCTCTACATGAACGAGCATCGCTCAAAACAGTGAGGCGACACACGTCAGCTAAAACTACAATATCACTCTATATTTCAGCTGCTTGGCAGTAATGTTAGCTGACCACACGAAGGTCTCTCCATGAATCACTGCTGTTCCTAGTGTTGGCTTTTCCTGCTTCAGCCTCCCGACCGCAGCTGGAGTGAACAGGGGAGACACCGGAGTTTTGGTCGGAGACGATAACGTTACTCTCTCCGGAGCCCCGTCTATTCACTCAGCAGCAGGAAACAAGACACAGGAAACCTCTGGAGGAGCTGCAGCATTTATTTCTGCACAAACTTCCACTGTACATTCACTAGATATTCTCAGAGCTAAACTAACTCTTCTGCAGTGTATAGTGTGCGCGCATGCACGTGAGAGGTGGAGCGAGCTGAGAACGAGCGCGGTGTGTGAGTGCAGGCAAGTAAGCAGGCAGAGGAGCAGAATACAGCGGAGACTCCGGCCCTGGAGACCACAGCTACGGTCTCCCCTGTGTCTTCTGATCAAGGTCGGGAGGCTGAAGCAGGAAGAGTTAACGGGCTTCACTAGATAGAACTTCGGTTTTGGTGCTTCCGTGTAGTTTGTATCAGAGTCTGAGTCTGAACAGCATAGCCACACGCGAGCACGGATGGGACACCGATCCGCAATGATTTATACGTGTAAGAAGTTACTAACAGTACCTTTAAGGAATAACTCAGTGTGGAAGTTGTGTGATTAACGTTAGCGAGTGTCGGTATGTGGTCGAGAGAGAAACAGATAATTATTATATCTCCGGTTAAACAAGTTAAATTATGGTATTGGATAGGTGCGTAGGATGATGTACTCACTGATACCCAATCCCGAATTTTGTGCAGCATCGACACATTTCCGATACTGGTATTGGAACACCTCTACTGCTCCTTTTAAAGCTGCACTAATCATTGTTACTACTGTATCTATTATTATTAACAATGGATCAATGACTACTTGTATGTATATAGTGACGAATCCACAGAGACTCATCACCTTGCTCATATGAAGCTATAAGGAGCCTTTTTCAGCTCATAGTTTTGGTTGTGGTGTCCACAATGTTAATGGTGTGGTTCAGTCTCACAGCTCTCATCAACCTCATTTCCCAGCAATCAGCTGTTTGGCTATTTTTAGCTTTCATTCATGCTAATATAGCTTGTTCCTCTGCCTCCAGGTGCCAATGAATTAATAAATAAATAAATACAAAATTAAAAAAAAATAACAACGCTGCTTGAAACAACGGTTTTATTAATCATTCCTTCCTAGATGGATGTGCTTTTTAAAAGCTGTATACAGTGCATGTTGCTCACACTGCTGGCCTCAAAGGAATTCCTCAAGACTCAACTTGAAAACGCTCCAGTTTAAATGAGATAATGAGATTCAGACACAAGGGGCTTTAACAATATCAACAGGGAGTTCAGCGCATGTCATGGTTTCTGAATAGCTACAGTACGTATAAATGATGAAATAGCCTGGTAATATTCCCTGCTGCAGCAGCTACTTTTTCCATTAACTACACATTACTTTCCTACTCGCAAGCACAAATATTACAAAGAAACGAATAATGGGGAGATGAGCATTCAGTTGCCAGTTTATTAGGTGAACCTGGCTAAAAACACAACAGCCCTGCAATAAATCCTGCCGTCATGAAGGTCATAATCTACCTTGAGGTCAGTCCCTATCCGACTCACTTGCAGACTTTACTCAACTGTTTGAAAGCGGTCCTGTCACGTTGTCTGCCACATCCTCAACTCATGCCCACAACTCTTAAACTTAAGCTGAGGTGTGAGACAGTAAACAATGATTTCACTGAGTCTAGACAAAGCAACAGGCATCTACTGTTGGCAGTCCGGCCCGTTCCCTCTTGTTAATTCAAAGATGCCTCTAGCAATTTGTAAATCTGGCTGCTGATATGTTACTTACAGAGCGCTGGGAGTTTGTGTTCATCCGCCTGCCTGCTTCTCCCTTGCATAAGCCAACAAAGATTTTTAATAAGAAAACAGAAAGTGTAGCAATAATGCAATTCAGCTCTCTACCTCCAGCTTGTAACAGCCAAGCCAAAAGAAAACTACCAGTGATAAAAAGACAGACTTCACAAGGTTGTGTGTCCCCACCAACTTGATTCATTTTGCCTTTTTGGAGCTCTCACAGAAGTGTCTCAGTATCACTACACTTCAGATTGCTTGGTGTGAAGGAGAGGCACGTAATGTAGCCTCACTTCCACAAAGGCTTTTCAGTTCTGGGGAAGGATAGCATCAGAAGATTTCTGCTGTAAGACAGACATATAATTCATGAGGTAACGCTTCCTAGAAAGAGTGAAGCAGAAGAAAGGCACCGCATTGTTTTCTGTGCTGCTGTTTGGAGTCATAAAGTTTTAGTGACTGGTATTGTTTACGTGTCAGAAGATGAATGAGGTCTGCTGGACACAAGTTTATCTGAAGTACATTTCAAACGATGTGTGTTTGTCATTGTGCTGCTGCAGTATAGTTGGCCGCTGCTTCTTCTTCCTGAGAGGAGAGATTTGGTTTCACAGGGGCGGTGGGGCCTCGGGATTCTGCTTCCAGGAACTGAAAATCAAAGAGCTGGGAAACATACATTTTTCAAGGGAGGAAAAACAGTTCTGAGAGAGTTTGCCTTCAAAAGGTATCACACTGTAGATGTTGAATATGAACACTTGGTTATTATTCACTGTATTTTTCTCTGCATCTTTCCAACCATGGGCTGACTTTATTAACGATTTAGTCGATATTCTTAAGGCCTTTACACACCGGGGGCGTCACAAACAAACAACTTGAAAATGCAAAATACTCGCCTGGAAATATTTCGCATCAAAACTATTCAGACCGGCAGCAATGTGAATTTGCGACAGTTTCAATAATAAATAATCAATAAAAGGTTTGCATAGATTCGCGCAGGCAGAGGCCAAAACCCAGAGCAGCATCTGGCAGTCTGTCTGAGGTAAATCATATCGCCTAAACTATTGTAAGCTATTTCATTTCCTTTTAGTGAAATGCTGTGTGAATTTTTCTCTGTTAAACAGTTATGCAGTGTATATGTCTCGGGTTGTTATTGTGAAAGGTAAGAACAGAAGGAGTGGATCTGGTCTTCGCTGCCTTTGTCAAGGTTGAAAAGAGAAATACATTTTGCCGGCTTTGTTCGGACTAAGGAGCCTCAGTGTTGTTGCGTAATATTTGCATTCTGTGTGAAAGTACAAAACAACAGCTTGAAAAAATATATTAACGTGTGTATTAACAACATGAAAAAAAAAACCCTCTGGTGTATAAAGGCCTTTTACTGTGACAATGAGTCAAATTATTTACCGGACTCTGCAGTTCCTCTTTTAACTTTGTTTTTACGGGCCACAACTTAACTGTTTTTGTCCAGTCTTACCTCTCTCATCAGCCTTGTTTTCAGCTGCAGCACGGACCTGTTTCATCAAAAAGCTCTAATAATCCCACTGTACACTACCTGACAGAGCACTGAAGAACTGGCAAAGTTAGAGACTAGCTAGTAAAGATAGTGAAGCATTAAGCAGCCTGTCAAGTTACTAAACCAAAAGCCAATATTAAATGCAAAACAGAAAAAACAGAGACGTTGCCAGATGAAAAAAGAAAGCAATCTCTTAATTATTATTTTAACTCATACCATGCATGTTTAATCTTAAAGATACACTGCTCATCTCTCAGATATTCTTACTGAAAAACTGGTCTTTCAGTAAAAAGTCATGTGGTAAACTGGAGAAAGCTGAGCTTCATTAAGTATTTGCAGACAGTATTACTATAAATTATGTCAAAAAGCTAATATGATTGGGAACTATGAGTGGTGCATTATGCATGTTAAAAGGTTTCATATTACACACTGTATATTAAGGCGTGGCAACCGACTGTAAATACATAAGAATAAGCTAAATTGTTAATATTTTCAGTGCCAGTCTGGTGCTGGTGTCATTGTGAAACACATTTTTGCTTTGTATAACATTATGTGGTTACAGCTCATCTAGCATGCCATCGCACAATATTGAAGTGTGTGCCCTATATTCAGTAATGATTACTGTAAATGTGAATGCTTAGTGCAGACTAATGTTAGAAAATCTGGTTCATTAACCACAAGTGAAAATGAGACTTTATTTCCTGACGCTGCTCGACAGACAAAAAGCAAATGAGTTCCACCGTGAAATGACATTTCTATGAGAAACTGATAAATCCAATCCAAAAGCTCTGTGCGTAAAACCCACGAGAATCAGTCCTGGGGTTCGTCATCGTAAGATTGTAGGACGGACTGGCAGATGAGATCATGGGAGGCAATGTGGTCCTTGTCTCCTGTCGCCACAGGACGGATCTGTGGACCAGATCTCCTGAATAGCTTTGGACATTCGGGCATCTCGGTGCCCGGAGGGCTCTGCTCCCAGGAGACCGTCTGCAAATGTGAAATGTCATCTCAACGTATTCTTTATAACTGACTTATTGGTTTCCATCTATCTGTCTTTCCTGATCTTTGATGATCTGCTGCCTATTTAGAATGACACAGTGGGAATGCTGAGATTGCTCAGATTTTAACCATCATTTTGTAGGAACACTAAATGTTAGTGTGCCAACACTAAACTACAATGTGAACATGGTAAACATTGTACCCATCAGTGTGTTACCATTGTCATTGTGAGCATGTTAGCATGCTGATGAAGTACAGCCTCGTAGAGCTGCTAGCGTGGCCGTAGACTCTAAGTTCAGTAATATGTACAGACTTGGAAGGTAAAAACATTTGCTACTTGAAACGGTCAACTTTTGGACAGTCTTATGATTTACAGTTGTTCTATACGATATCCAGAGCATTAATATAGCATCAAACAACTATTTGCTATGTAAAGATATAGAGGAGTAATGTCTACCTGAGCAGAGAATGAAGTCACTCTCCCTGTGTGTGTGTTGTAATCAGAGCTTCTGACATAGCCGGGCCGGCCATGCATGCATGATTTTAGTGCATGTGAGTGTTAGGCTTGTCGCGGTAGTCTGTGTTACCGGTGTTACATGGTGGTCGGGCACACATCGATTACATTATGTACCCACCGCCAACACAGTAGTTTTGCTTTTTTTTACAGAAATAAAACCCATTTAGTTCATTCATCGTGTTATTAATAGATAGTCGGACGACGGATGCTACACGGGACGAGAGAGAGTTGACAGACAAGACGATGGTGTAGGATTTGGTGTAGAAGCGAAAAGCAAACACGCCTATTTGACAATATTTCAGATTCAAACCCAATGCTCCTAATGAGGTAATTGCCGCGAGGAGGACGGAGCGGTCACAGCCGGTATGCACGGCACAGCAGCACCAGGTAGACCCCTGCAGCCCTGCAACGAAAGCTGGACCGGAGAGGCCAGACACACAGCCACCCGACGGTAAAGATCAAAGTAAGCGCGCTACACATATTGACCGTCATCTTTTCTTGTGAAATGTCCGGTGTAATTGGTAACACCGGTATTGTCACAAGTTCATTAACCTGTGGGAAACTTTCCTCACCGTCACATCCCTAGTTAGCGAGCCCCACTAGCTAGCACACGGCCCCCTGCGCTGCTCTCATACAGCTGATAACGCCGTCCTGACCGATGGCACCATTGTGGAAGCGAAACACCCTGTTAGCTCTGTCGGCAGTGTGGCCGTTGTTTTCATGTTTCACGCTGTTAGCACCGTTAGCTGCAAGCCGCCGGCTCAGCTGTCGTCATGTTGAGAACCGTGCAGGTGCAGTAGAAATGTTCCCAATCTCGCACTTATCACCTCTAAGTGGCCTTTTTTAGTAGCCCTTTTTAAAATCTTTTTTAGTTGGATCTGTTATCCATTATATTTTCATGCTATTTTATTATTCTCTGTCTTATCATTCTGTTATTTTTAATCTCTCAGTAATATAGAAAATATCAAAAGGGGTTTAGAGGAGGGTGATGGAGTCCCCACATTAAGTTCAACAGTTAGTTGTCATATAGTATATATCACTCGTATATTTAATAATATACAAAACTCTGTTGCAAAGACATGCTGGCCAAGACTTACCATCCTATTTCCAGACCCCATCTGTTACTTTCAGTGCAATTTGGCATATGCCTGTGTTTTTCATCCGAAGGAGCTCTAGACATTTTTCTGAATTGATTGTTTACTATAAATATTTTCTTAATAAAACCCTCATGGTCCCTGGTGCTCACTGATTCTGTGAGCCATATGTGCCCAAAAGAAGCCTTCATGTAGTGCAAATGTGCCGTGTAAATGCTCCCTTTTACTGTAACTTGTAGCTGCTCAGGTGATCGTGTTGTCTGTTTAGAGTTGGTGCAGCGCTTTCAGCACGAACGGAGCCCACATTAAACAGCCTGTTGTGGGACTAATGAATGAATTACAGAAAAAGCCAGCAGCTGGCACAATATTGATAAAGAAAATAGAATTTTTTTTCTCATTGAAAGAACAAATTAACATTCATGAATGCTGTTTGTCCAGTGAACCCCTTTTTCCCAGTGATGATTTTTCTTTCACATCCACAGGAAACATACTGTGTTTCATGTTCATACTGAGCACCAGCAGGTTCAGCACCACGGACAGCTCCACATCTCTGGACCGTATGAGATGGTAATGAACGAAACAGAAAAAAAGAACTGCTCTGTCTCATTTGTATATTCCAACTCAACCTGCTCACTGTGTTTTCACAAAATGTTGTTGTTCTCCACATGAGCCAATTAAAATGCTGCCTTTATCCCAGCCAGTCAACCCTTCAACCAGCTGCCATGTTTACTCACACGGCAAACAGCTCATAGACGTCCTATTACATTTTGCAGTTTGAGTAGATACATTCTCTCATATTCTCATATATTCAAAACTTCAAATGTGACTTTAAAGATGCTGTGTTGAGTTTGATTCACAAGAACACTTAGTGGAAAGAGCAAGAATGGATAAAAGAATAATAAACACAGCCGCAGACAGTAAATACAAAGCAGATTTGTATTCTTATAGACTCAGCAGCAACACAGAGGGATTATCTCTCAACGTTTATCTTCAAACATTGACCTTTAATCTCAGCATTATTGTTTTTTTCACTTATATTATCTCCTCACTGTTCTGCTTTCAGATAAAGTTGACTCACTTGCTAATGTTGTGTTTCCACCTCACAAACATGTTGTATGTTTTGGTTGCATTATATTTGAGCAATAGCTCACGACAGGCTGTGGTATGTTGTAATTATCACAGTGGGGCGTTGTTCATCAAGTATGGCAATATTAATGTCATAGACTAGCGCTGTCAAAGTTAGCGCGATAACACGTTAACGCAAATTTGTTTTAACACAACTAATTTCTTTAACATATTAACGCAACTTGCGATTTTTAGGTTGTAGTGGGCTCAGTTTTAAAGCTAGAGTGAAGATACTGGTATCATATAAAACTAGAAAAACCTAAAGAATTCATTAGTAGCAGATGTTTTCCAGGATTGTACAGTTCAAAGCTTCATTCATAACATTGACATTAAAATTATTTTATTATTAATAACTAACTGAAACATTGCGTGCAGTCCACCTTCTCTCTCTCTTTATCTCGGCACAGTGACGTGGTGCTCATTCTCTTTAATTGTCTCAATCTCTAAAAAAAGATGGATGTAATCAATTCTAAAACTCACAACATGTTTTTATTAGGCCTGTTAGAGATACTGGCATCATATGAAACTATAAAACCTAAAGAATCTATTGGTACCAACCATGTCCTACTAGCTTGTTGCAAAGGAGGCTAAATAACGCTCCAAACTTGTGCTAAATGTTGGTGAGGAAAAACTGGCATGGTCATTTTCATGCCCACTTTATGATAATCACATGCAGTTTGGGGCAAGTCATAGTCAAGTCAGCACACTGACACACTGACAGCTGTTGTTGCCTATTGGGCTGCAGTTTGCCATGTTATGATTTGAGCATATATTTTATGCTAAATGCAGTACCTGTGAGGGTTTCTGGACAATATCTGTCATTGTTTTGTGTTGTTAATTGATTTCCAATAAATATATACATACGTTTGCATAAAGCAGCATATTTGCCCACTCCCATGTTGATAAGAGTATTAAATACTTGACACTTAGGGCCATAATCTCTCTTGCGTTTAGACCCACATCAGAGGTTAGTGTATTTCTGCTGCATTCCTGCTTGCTTGCATATTCTGGGCAACATTGTGGAGCTTCTTCTTTACGTAGCGCTGCATGTCGTTTAGCAGGTGGTTGTTTTTTTTCTGGAGATGGGCACGACTCAATCTTCTCCTCCATAGAAGTTAACCCATTGTGTAGCGGGTTTTTGGCAGCTAACTTTGTTGTTACCTGTTGTATCTGTATGTAACCTGTGCCGTGTTGATGAAAGTGATCCCCCCGTGACGCTGTCGCTAAGCAACCATGAGTATAACATTTTTTTCTCAGACACGGAGTGATACTGAAAGTGCAAAGGTTAGACGCGTCATATCTGTGGTGTGTTGGAACTACTGTACGAACCAATCAGATTACTTGATTGGAGCTACCCATTTTCTAAATATGTATAATGACCTTTTTGTTCCAAACATGCTGAGAATGTGTGGCTCTCTCTTTACATCTTTCTGAAAGTATAAATATGTCTGGCTGTCCTACCAGCGTGCTTCCAACACATCAAACTAAACTGTTCAAACAAGATAGAAAAACATTGTGTACTATATACATAGTGGCATGGTCAGGGCACAATACACTTACTGTACTGTATGTAGCACCACAACATGATTGTATTAGGTGACAGTTTTAGCACAGAGTAATTCTACATGTTGTCACTGTCATGAAATCAATTTAGTCATGTCTTCAGGGGATGAGGCTTAGACTGCAAATTATTTCACTTCCTCAGACTGGAAGCTTCTGATTACTGAGATACAGCTTGGGATTGTGAGATGCATTCAAGTGTGACGGCCGGAGTCAGAAACAAATCCGCACCAATTTAAGGCCACATTTTTGTTGATATTTCATTTCCATAGCTATGTATTTGATCATATGATTTCTTTTCTTACTTAATTAATGGACTTTTATTGGTGTTTTTCAGAAACTGGATGATTAAAGACTAATAAATACTTATTTAATAACACTGGTTCTTCATTTGCGAAGTATTCTTGGCACAAACCAAAAGGCGTATTTAATCCAAACAACCAAACACCACAGTTAAAGGTATACTTAAAGGGGCTCTATACGATATCCAGAGCATTAATAAAGCAGCAAATAACAACTTGCTATGTAAAGATATAGAGGAGTAATGTCCACCTGAGCAGAGAATGAAGTCGCTCTCCCTCTGTGTGTGTTGTAATCAGAGCTTCTCTGTCCTCCTTTGTTGATATCGCCGGGCCGGCCGTGCATGCTTTCAGTGCATGTTCATGCATGTGAGCCTGCCCCACTGACTAGCTCACACCCGTCACTCTGCACTGCTTTCTGGTTACAGCAGTACTTTGTACTGTTAGCACGGTTAGCACCATTAGCTGAAAGCCACCGGCTCAGCCATCGCCATGTTGAAAGCTATGCTGAGGCAAGAGAAATGCTCCCAGTCACGCGTTTAGTACCTTTAACACCAGATGATTAAAGACTAATAATTATTTATTTAACAATACTGGTTCTTCGTTTGTCAAGTATTCTTGGCACAAACCAGAAAGTGTGTTTAATCCAAACCACCAAACAACCAAACACCACAGTTAAATGGATACTTAACTGCACTCACAAGAGTTGTATGTAAAAAAAGGATGGCATAAATCTGTGCAGCAGAGGCCGAGATATCTATAGAGAGTCTATATATATCTATATATAGATATAGATATATATAGAGACAGAGTTTTACTCCCTAGTATGGGTCAAGAGCCATAATCTGGATACTACAATTCCTACAATGCTGCTCAATAGTATAATTTGTTAGATTCTCCCGGCCTACATCTTACAAAATCCTGCCTTGTAGTAACACCAGCTTTCTGTTAAGGATTTAAAGTCTCCAGGCCTAATGAAATTTAAAAATAACCCTGACGACATCTTCAGGGTTATTTTTTCTAGACTTAGGGAAGCTCTCTCCAGAACCACAGAAGGCATTAAACACCTGTTTTCACAGGCTGAGTAGTACTCCCTGTGAAGAGTAAACTGATCTTGATGTGTAAAAATCTGTGGCTCAGTGGCCTCTTTTAAATGGTGTCATTTGTTCGGCACATGGAAAGAAACAGAGATCCAAATTTTTTTTTTCTACTTCATATTTGTATTGCAAGCAAAAGCCTGTATTGAATCTATAATGTGCCTGTTTATCCCCTCTTGGGAAACATGATATCAAACTAATATGATAACAAAGCTTATGTTAGAAATAACCGCTAACGCTGCATCCACATGGACTCAGGCATGACGGACAACACCTTCTGGACAGCACGGGAAAAACACACAGTCCGACGGAATGGCAGGATGGCGAAAACACGCATGACGATATGTTGCTATGGCGATTTATTAAATAAAATTATTTTTCGTCTATTATTGTATGTAATTATGCTGGTAATGCATGTAGCTTTGGGGAATCTAATAGCACAAATGGAATATAATATTCATAACTATGTTTTCATTAGTGTATAATCACCAGAAACTAATAATCGTTGTATTTGTTAGCTTAGAATGAGCCCTTCATATCTACATGGAGCAGGTCCTCTTCACGGAGTCCGCCATGTTTCTACAGTAGCCCAGAATGGACAAACCAAACACTGGCTCTAGAGAGAACCTTTCACGTATTTACGTTACCTGAAGGCCACCGTAGTTCTCCAACATAAGACTATGTAAGACTATGGTAACGTGAGCAGCAGAGTGCAAAACCGTGGTACCGCCAGCTGACTTCCGTTGCGCCTAAAGTAGTGTTATTATGTTTAGGATGGCCTTTGAGCGAGGCGAATGGTGTTACCACTCTGTGGCTCACGTTATCGCAGTCTTGGAAAAGGAGGAGGAATTACTGGAGGTGTATTCAGTTGGTTGCAATCTGCAACCACACCACTAGATGTCACCGAATCCTACATACTGTCCCTTTAATACTGTATTGCAAACTTAAAAGCAGCTACATAACATCCGGTTGTAAATTCTGTTGCGGAGGACGGCAAAAAGTTTCAATATTTTAACTTTGGACGGTAATGCCATCTATTGTTGCCAGCATTCTCTGCCAGCTTCACCTAATGTTACCGTCCTGCTCTTCTCCACTAAAATGATATCTGGCTTGCTGTCTGCCTGATCCCATGTAAATGCAGTTTAACTCAAAACAATCCTCCTGGTGGCAGGAAGATGATAATGGGCCAAAGATGAACTTTCTCAGTGATGGAGTGCCCACAAACCAAATCCTGTTTGCTGCACAGAGGAACAAGGTTGGTGGTAATTAGATTTTGGAGGGGCTCTGTTCCTTCAGGCGTACAGAATGTAGGTCGTCAACATTTGTCCGAGGCTGTTCCTGTGGTGTGAGGCCACTGTCATGGCTCCCTTGTTATTGGGGACACACACACAGTCCACATTATGTGATGGCCGTCTAATGAAGCCCAGTATACAGCACATGTTCCAGTACTCCTGAAGCTGGAGTTTGACGGTTTGAGTAAAAACCAGAACAGCTTCCTGGCTTGATAACACTGACAGATCCAGGAAGATGATTCCGGCTAGTTGTATGTAACAAATGTCAGCAAAAATAAAAGCATAGCAGGGCAGGCTTTGACAAATGCAAACCACAAATACACTTCTTCCCAGCCCATTGAAGCAAAGCAAGACGTTAAAATCTGTTTTTCTTTTCTATTGGGATAACAGCTTCTCTAAAGTCACCAAATAAAGCTAACAGCTGTGCTTGCAGAGGAACATCTGTTGGCTTAAGAGAACAAACTCGTCCAATTACCCCCGTAAACATTGCCCCAGGCATATAAGCATGGGGGAAACCGATGTGCAGTTACATTGTCGAGGAAACTTTGCCACTGCATGTGTTGTAGGCAATGCTATTCATTTATTCTTTTATTTTCTAAACTCTGGAAAGGCTCCAGTGAATTACAGCTCCCTCGGTTGGTGAGAATTACATCTCCGGGAGCTATAGGTGTTAGAAAAGACAGAGAGGTGTCCATTTAACAGAACAACCTGCATAGGTGTTGCTGTGGAGATGTTCAAGATCACACTAAGAGTGGCTGTACAGTAAATGTCCTTGATTATGTAAATCTATCGCACGGCCCCAGCCTCCACGGCGCAGCACGATATGTTTGTCTCCTAAGATGCCCTTATTGTGGTGTGCTTGTTACCAAGGTAACTGCTGTTTTCACAATGGGAATGTGTAGGATGCCAGAAGCAATGCCAGAATTTGGTTCAATATAGATAACCCAGGCTTTACTTGCACATTGCAACAGATTTGTAAAAAAAAAAAAAAAAAAAAAAAAAAAAAATGGATATGAACTACAAATGGCTCCAGTTATAGTAAGTGCATGAAGCCAAGTCAGTTGACTTGTGAAAGAGTTTCTTCTCAAAACAGATCTGTTCTGACTGCGTCTGCGAGAGGGAGGAATGTTGTGAATAATGAATTAGGATCAGTATATTGTGTGTGCTTGGACAATCTGAACCGCAGGCAAAATTGCACCTCTTCTGAAATGCTGATGTTATGTAAGCTCCATTGGGTCATGAAATGCATTTTTCCCCCAACGAGTGTGGAATAAATTGGAAAATTACATGCAGGTCCAAAAAGTTGACATGTAACGATGTCTTTGTTGCCTCTAAGTGTTCCTAAATTATGAGGACTGAGGAAAACAACAATTGTTTCAGTGATTGAAGGAACTTATTCAAGAGCTTATGGCCCAGAGCCATACGTTGGTATGGATTTAAACCATTTACTTATCGTTTTACAGATTTACTGCTAAAGAAAATGACATTTTTGCTCATTATTTCCGCAGTAGGTACGAGTCTATAGCCATGGCCAAAGGAACAGTTTGACATTTTAGTAAATACGCTTATTCACCTTCTTCCCAAAAGTTAGATGGGAAGATCAATACCACTCTCAAGTTTGCTCGTTAAATACAGAGCTATATCTAGGAGCGTAGCATATAGACTGGAACAGGGGTAGCCAGGAGCGTTATATGCAGGGGAAACCACTAATCTGGCTCTTTCCAGACTTCCAAAATAAGCCTATCAGCCCCTCAAAAGTTAACTAATTAAAAGTCCCATATTATAAAAAGTGAAATTTTCATGTCTGTTAGCAGGTTTAAGTGCTATATAAATACTGTTAAACTATCAAAACGCTCAATATATGTCTGTCAGTATATGTACATGTAATTGTGCGTTTGAAACAAGCCGTTAGGATTTCCGTCCATTTGTGATGTCACAAATATACAATATTTAGAACATTCTAAATGTGTTCCAGTTTGTTTCCTGTTGCATTGTATGTAAATAACATCAGCTGACAGGAAGTAAACATGGACCCAAACTGTTGCCTAGCAACGCAATTCCGTTGCAAGCTATATTCAGGCAGACAGTATGAATAAAGTAATAAAGTGTTTTTTGAACATTACAGCATGAAAACATGTTCTATTAGAAACAGAAAATACAAGTATGAACCTGAAAATGAGCGTGATATGTCCCCTTTAACACATATCTAGTTTGTTTAATCTTTACACAGCAGAAATGTAAAAATTGACAAGTTGTGGAGTTACAAGCTGCAACTCTGTCTTGACAAACAGCAACAGGGCGTGACCTCCTATCTACTCTCTCAGCCTGATCGCCTGAAAAGGTGTATGAATGACATGATAATTCGTAAGGCACTTAGCGTGCAATAAGAACGCCGTTCTTGCTTTTCGTGTGTCATTTGTACGCCGCCATGTAGTCTGTACTGACTGCAACGTAAACACATCTACGTAAATATGCTGCGCTCAGAGCTAGTGACGTAGAATTAAAAAGAGAGAAAGGCCGCTTATGGTGGCGGGAGGTGAGGTGGATGGGTCCAACAAACACAGGACTTTTAACCAGGGACCGGTGTTTTATTTTCTAAGTTTGTCACATGTTTTTTTAGTGACTTTGTGAGGTGTTTTCCGTTCTTATATTACTTTGTTTACAGGCTTATTTTAAGCTCAAACATGACGTTGTTCCTAAACCTAACTAAGTGGTTTTGTTGCCTAAACCTTACTGAGAACAACCGGAATTTTGTTGTGTGGTGTATAAATGACACGCGAAAAAGCTAAAATGTGTCCTCATGACCTCATGTCTTTGGTCAATGTTTTTTTCAAACAGGAAGTTTGCTGCAAACTAGAATAAGATAGTTATAGTAAATTGCCCACTGTAATCTCAGACTCCCTTTAACTTTCATTCAGCTTTTATAAGTAAGACCTTTACTATTACCTGTTGGTAAATAGGCTATAACCTTTATAGTTATAATAGCTACACTAACAGAGGAAACGTTCTTCT
This sequence comes from Sebastiscus albofasciatus, assembly GCA_916701655.1. Taxonomy (NCBI): domain Eukaryota; kingdom Metazoa; phylum Chordata; class Actinopteri; order Perciformes; family Sebastidae; genus Sebastiscus; species Sebastiscus albofasciatus. Next base: position 197,245 of record CAKAOI010047553.1, read on the forward strand.
GCTCAAACAGAAAACCAGATGTACCATTGCTAACGATGAAGCTGGGTAACTCGCCTATATAATTTAAGTAGTTGTTTCTGGGATTGCAAGTAAATTTGATTTCTCAGAGTGATTTCTCTGACCGATGGGCAGCACTGCTGATTCAACATGCTGAATCCGCCAAAAAAACTCAGACACAGGCAGACAAGAGCCGACGGTGCAGGACACACCAAAAAAACAGGTCGATGGACACTCGCCGATGGCTCCAAACTGCCGACCGTCGGCTTGGTGTATCAGGGCCTTTAGTGGACTAAAAGACAACTTGCCTTTCAATGATTCTGCCCCCTTGATACTTTTGACACTTCTCTTCACTCTTCACTTTTTATGCTTTAACAGTTTCCCAAATCACAGTATCCCTCAATGTTTACAGTCCCTCGGCGATACCACCAATCACTGACTAAACCACAGCTACTGCAGCTGCCCATGTAATCACATAGACTCAGGCCTCAGGACCAAACCAACAAGGAGGTACTTACCCACAGAGGACGAGTGATTCACTGAATAATTCAGCTCAATCAGGCCAGTTTAAACATTAATGGGTGAGTGGGAGTTCCTCTCGGCACCTCCCTGGGGACATACAGTAGTTGAGGAGACACTCTAATTGCTAACTCTTGTCCAGTAGAAGTCTTTAATTAAAGTGAGGGGAGCTTGCTGGAGCTTCCTTGGCGCTCAGCTTGTCGACCCTTTGGAGAGTGACAAGCAAAGTGGCCCCCCTTTGGCCTTTACTCGCTCACAGCCCCGTTAAAATTACATGCAGGGACACTCCCCTTGACTACATTAAGGCAGATTAACTGAGTCATCTTAGTGGTTTGAATCCACTCACACCAAGCATTATTATGTGACATGTGCCTTCAGTTGGCGAAAGGCAAATCCTTTAAGGTCGTATCCACCATAATCTTTTCCTCCCTTGATTCACTTAATGATCTTTTCAAGGCTTGCTTTAGTAAGGTGAAATAGATCTGTCTTCTTCTGTATTTATATTAAACAAATTAAATTAATATTTTTATTTATTGAAACAATCATAACAGAGAAAAGGTACATTATATTCTTATAAATGTGATTGATTGAAAAAGACCTATAGTTGATACAGCCCAATCGCACAAAAAGGTGTATGATTGACACGATAATGTGCAAGGCAAAACATGCAATAAGAACGCCGTTCTTGCTTTTGGCGTGTCAGTTGTACTCCATGTAGTCCGTACTGACTGCAATGTAAACGCATCCACATAAATATGCTACGCTCAGAGCTAGTGACGTAGAATTAAAAAGTGAGGAAGACTGCTTATTGCGGGCGGGAGGGGAGGTGGATGGGTCCAACAAACACAGGACTTTCAACCAGGAGACTTATGTAACGTTTCCGTACATAATACGTACTTATTTTAAGGCCAACCTTGACGTTTTTTTCCTAAACCTAAGTCAGTGTCTTTGTTGCCCCCTGCTGGTACGGCACCTTCTGCATATTCACGCGTCGGCCAAGCAAGGTAGCACTGACATGCTGTCCTCTGGTGGACAGGCCGGTCATTATACGCTTTGGTGTGATACAGGGTTGGTTAATAAAGCTTTTACAAAGAACAGAATCTGTACCAACTAAAGCCATGATGTAGTTTCCTATTGAAATGTAGAGTTCTGGCACGCAGTCCAGGCTTTATTGTAGGGGTGGACGATACTACAAAATGTGGTCCTGATTTGATACCGAGTAGTACCCGAGCCAGAATCATCAATATCGATTCAAAATACGATCTATTATTAAACATGTACTATCATGATGAGGAAAGAGCCATGTGTCATCATTTATGAGGTAAATGGACTCTACAATTTACCCTCGGCACCGGATGCACTCGCAATGATTTTTTGATGAAATATTCAATGCTACTAGCAGAGGAACTTGAAATCTTGCATCTCCGGATTCCTAGAAATGTATCGAGTAATGCTGCCCCATCTCCTAAAAATGATGTCTGCTAAACTGCAACTAAACTGCATTCCCAGTTATGTTTGAAGGGAAACATATTTTTTTGCGGATCACGTTTGTCTTTGACTTTTCACTAATATATTTGTTATAATCCGCAGGATATGAGATAGTACAACAAGCGATGTGCAGAGTGTTAATGAAAGTTACGTGGAATAATAACCAGTATAACAAGCGAGAAAGTCCACTATGGGTTGGTGGAGTTGGTGGTGGATGGGTCAAACAAATACAGGACTTTCCCCCAAGAGACTGCTGTTCGTGTCCCATGAGAAACTAAAAATCAGTGTTTACTTATTTTTGTTGCCTAAACCTAACAAAGTAGTTTTGTTTTGGTTTAGTGTCATAGTCATTTTAAGCACAAACATGTTTTTTTTTTATATTTAATTTAATTGATCTAAGTAGTTTTGTTAACCACGTGTTTAAAACTGTTTAAAACTGCAACCGTAATCTTGGAGGAAATATGTTTCCCTCGAAATGTAATTGAGAATGCAGTTTAGTTGTATGGGATGGTAATTTAGTAGGAGACAGGGTTGAGTAATGAGTGTGGGAGACAAAGCTTTAAAAAAAAAAAAACAGCTCAGTACTGATTGACAGGATGAGGCATCATTCAGTGAATATCTTGAGGCTAAACCAGGTTACATCTTTTAAAAAGCCATTAACAGCACAAATCACAGCTCATAAATTAGCCACCAGTCTAAGCGAGAAAAAATGAAATGGCAATTTTTTGCTGTGAAAAAAAATCCCCATCTGGTAATGGCAAATCAATATACCATCCATTATCACCGCACGCAGCTGAACCGGTATCAGTGGTTGCCGGATGTAACTAAAGAGGGGTAAGAGTTGCAGAGGCAGGCATTTATCTAACATTATTACTGCAACATGGCATCACAAGATTGTGCTGCTCCGCTAATTAGTGGAAGCCGTGTTGGAGGCGCTGAATAAAATATAAAAGGACGATAGGACTGTCGTAGCAGGAAATAATTATTGGGAAGTGAAGGGAGCGTGTAACTCCCTGTTCAATCCCGCTGGTCTCAGGTCGAGATAGATTTTATGCAGAATATTGTGAAATAAGATGAATGTTTTATGTGGCTTTCGTTTATCACATTACCATAGTCCTATTACTTAACCAAGCCCTATCTAGATTCCAGATAATAAATAAAAAATATTCTTATTTTGCTTAAATAATTGAAATGCATTTGCTTTTGACATTCAAGAAAAGATCATTTCAGGTAACTGATTACCATACATATTTGCAGTATTGCTACGGCTAACTTCAGTATACTATTATGATCTAATTCATGTCACCAGCTGGACTTCACAGCAACACGACCGCCACATTTAGCACACAAACCTGAGTGTTGGTTTATGTAACTGTGTGGACTAACCTGAGTAATCATGCTGTGGAGTCATTAAACCGACACAAGTGCAATGAAGGGCCCTCACACCAACCCTTCCCCCTCCTGAAACACCATTAGCATCACAATCACCACCTCCGCTCCACAGGTCTGCCTACCATCGGATCCACTACCCACCCACCGGCCCACCCACCCCACACCTCCGTGCATTTTTGACCCCGCTGTCGTCAGCTGTTGCCATGGCAGCGTGAAATAAATTCCGTGCAACCCGAAACCTCTTGTTGGGGAATCAATTGATCCTCATCACCTTCATCCTCATCCTCATTATCATCCTCTTATTCTATATGTGGGCTTAAGATGACACTCATCTGCTGTTGTTTCTGAGTGGCCACTTTATTATATGGGCTGATCTGAGAGCCTCTTGTGAACTGAGAAAATCATCACTGAAAATTGATGCTTGGGAGAAGCTTTAGAGCCCTTGATGACGGACATCCTCTCCACCGGAACAGCAGAGGTCATTGAGAAGGGTCGCTAAGTTCCCATTCGGTCCAGTGTGTGTTAGAGGAGCTGGAAGAGTCGTCCAAAATAAATGATCGCTCCAGAACAAGATGTCCACCTACGCATAAAACGCATCAGCACTGTTAATGAGATTACTAGCTGCTGTATATCGAGATGTTTGTTTGTAATTGCAACAACAAATGAACACCGCTGACCTGACACGTTTACTGTGATCAACTTTCAACAAATTTAACCTTTACTTTCCCAGATCTCTCGAGTTAGGAAGGTGTATTGCTTTGTTTTGAATCTCACGAAGTGGATGTAGTAGAACTTTTTAGTAGCAACTAAAGTTAAGTATTAGTGATGGAGCAACACGGAGTACACAGCATAAGAGCATTGTTTTTTCCGCTATAATGTGAATACATTAGAGGTGTCTGTAGGCATATTTTTGAACTTCGGAGTGAGCCAGGCGAGCTGATTTCTTTTGTTTTATGCAAAGTTAAACTAAGTGTCTCTTGTCTCCGGCATCATGCACAGACATCAGAGTGCTATTTATCTTCTCATTTAACCGTCTGAAGAAAGTGAATGCACTCATTTCTGTTTTTCTTTCGCCTCAAATGCACCAATAATCCCAGATTTGCATAGAATGGTAATTTACTAAACGCATCATCCAAATAGAAAAACTGAGGAAAAGTGTATTCATGTTGACCACCCCCAGCTTTGCAGATCAGCCTTACCAAACAATGTTGTATCTGTGTCAAGAGGATTGGGTTGCAGATTAGTCTATTGTTATTTCATTTCACATATGCAGAACAATCGGTTCTCAATGAGGCACGGCGATCAGTTTTAAACATAGACCTGACATAAAAAGAGGCGCTGGGCACTGTTTGATGAATCATGCCACTTTGAATCTTGGATTAAGGATCACAGTTAAAAATGTCGCCAAAATGTTTCAGAGGAGGCAGGGCATTCAGAGTTCCTGTTTTCAGCAAATGCACCATCCATGTGGCCAAAAATACACTACTCTATTAATGAAATACTAAATGGGCTGCGTCCAAAACAACTACTCAAGTAATGCATTCACGCAGCCATGTAATTTTTGCATCCACCGTCTATTGTCTTTTTTTAGGCAGGATGTTATTAGCATACTCTGCTGTGCATGTGCGCAAGCGAGCTCAACGCAGGAGACTTGTTTTGTTCATTTATTAATAATTCCATCATTCAGCTGTGTTTTTCCACTGCCTCCCATAACTATGGCAACCAAGTCTTGAGGAGAGTCTGGGTCTATTGTAAGGAGGGAAGGAGGGGAAAATGTTTTTTTCTAATATTCTCTTACAGCAGATGTTCACTTGTGACTTTTGGCTGTATGAAGGCAGTCCATCTTCCCAGTCAATGGAGAGCCTCTCATCTCCTTGAAAAAAAAAAAAACCTTACAGACTATCTGCCCACAAGCAGACGTCAACCACATCTCACCACCTACCAGCTGCTTGTAATGCAGACACTGTGTGTGTGGGGTGCAGCGAGCAGCAGGCTAGGCTCGTGAGGCTTAATTCACAACTCAGCTCGGTTTCTGCTCACTATTACAATATGTATCTCTTCTCCCTACGATGTCGATTTTTCTTGCCTCTCATTTCATGTGAGCATCCCACATCACCCGCTGAGTTGTTGCAGGACTTCAGTTGTTTTTTCAGCAATGGTGGATATGCTGAACATTTCTAGTAGATGCATCTTGAACAAGCTTACCAGCGGCCCCTGACCCCCAGGCCCTTCGGTATGAGACTTCTGGAAAGACCACAAACAACAACCACAAAGAGATGTAGAACAACCACGGGGGTATGTGACACAACCACAAAGACACAAAACAACTACAAAGAGATGCAAGACAACCACAAAGAGGCACACCGTTATTTCAGAGGGACACAAAACAACAACAAAGAGATAAATGACTTCAAATTGATGCAAATCAACCACAAAGAGACACAAAATTACTTAAGAGACTCAAAACAACCTCAGAGAGACGCAAAACCACTGCAGAGTCAACACAACAGCAAAGAGATGCAAAACGACCACAAAGAGAAGTAAAACGACCACAAAGAGACACAAAACGACCACAAAGAGAAGTAAAACGACCACGAAGAGAAGTAAAATGACCACAAAGAGACACAAAACGACACAAAGAGAAGCAAAACGACCACAAAGAGAAGTAAAACGACCACAAAGAGACACAAAACGACTTCAAAGAGACTCAAAACAACTGCAGAGAGACACCGAACAACTGCAAAAAAGATGCTAAATTACCGCAAAGAGACTCAAAACAACCGCAGAGATGCAAAACAACCACAAAGAGATGCAAAACGACTTCAAATGGACTCAAAACAACTGTAAAGAGAGCCACAAATAAACACAAAAAGTATAACTATAATGAGACACATAAAGGGATGCAAAATGAACACAAAGAGAAGCAAAATGACTAAAAGGAGACACAAAAAAGAGGCCCGCAACACCTGCAATGTGTTGTTTGTCTTGCTCCTATGTAGGAGGGGTGGGGGGCCTTTAACATCGTCTCATTTATCCGTCCACGCTTCGAGGGTCTGGTAACATTCAGCCACTGATGCACATCAGAGTTCTCACAGGTGGCAGGGGGTCCACTTGTCAAAAGAGAAGCTCCTGGTGGAGTTTGTCTGTTGTGCCCTCCAGGTTATACCGCAAAACATCCTCAGAGGATCCACACAGGGAGGCTCGCCATAGGACCCAGATTCATACCTGAAGACAGCCCCCCCTGTGGTTGCCATTTGTGTGTTTGTTCATCTTGATAGGTCGCTGCCATTTCACCTGCAGGGTCGAAAGTGACAGCACTGAAGTCAACACCTGTACATACCACAGATTTGGAGTTTAGGTAATTTACTCGCAACCGGAAGAGACATAAAATACGCCGTACCGAAATGATACATTATACTGAAAGGTCAAAGCAGAGTGGGTGGCGTATGCAGTGATGCAGGTTAGTTCGGAGCTGTGTGACTCAGACATAATCATTGTTGTTGTTTTACTCAGCCTCCACCTGCATCATCAATATTCATTTCATGTTAAATATTTTACTATTTCTTTTCCAACAAATCTGTTTCTTTTGAGCTGGATTTTTTTTTGCTGCAACAGTGCAACAAAATGCTCCAATCTTTATCTTCTACCCACCAGTCTGGCACTGTCACATGAAAACAATTTGCCCATTAGTCTTAGGTATTAAAAAGGCAGGATGTTTTTGTTTTTTTTCCCTCTACTTCTGATCCGGAGCCAATTGTGTTTACCTCATTATAAATGCTTGCGGTTTACATTTTAACAGCTTTAAGCTTATTATTTCAGAGAGTTGGATAAAGGATAAAGGAGTTAAGATGCTCCTTTATGGTTTGGTGTTCTGCACTGTGTGTCTCCAGCTCAATTGATTATGTTTTTGCACTTGTACAACATGCTTTTGAAGAGAATATTATTCCATTAACACTTATCAAAAATGTGATGATTACACAAAAACAACATCCCACTCTACAACCTTAATCTTTTTCATCAGCTTTTCCCTTTTTGCCTCTGTGGTTAAACAATAACGGAAATTGCACGTGAACGTTGGCTTTAAAAATTCATGCTCAGCATCTGTAAGGGGGGTTTCAATTGCTGGCTTTATTATGGTGTTGCATTCCTGATGGTCCACGTGGTGACATATTAGCAATGTTTGTGTTCATCCCTTGCTAAATGTTTACACCAATATGTGTCCAGTGTGTTGTCATGATCTGCCCAATGTTGAGCAATACTAGACAAGTGGTGATTCAACAGAATAAACATGCAGGATCTGACTTGTGCTGTAAGCAAAAATATGTTTGAAGAGAGTAGCTGAGCTCTTCTCCCTCCTCCATCACCACCAGTCACTGAGCAGCTGGACAGCCTGAGGGATAAACAGTATTAGTGGCCAGAGGACGAAAAGAAGAAGAAAAAACACGTCAACTGGGTCATAATATCAGCAGAACTGTAGTGAATCTGTATTTGTTGTGAGGCTTAATATAGATTCTCTGCCAGGGAGCCAGGAGTCAGAAAGACAAGTGAGGTGATGTTGTATGTTGGTGTTGCGTGCATGGCTCGTGGCAAAAAATAGATAAAGAAATGAGCCGAGCAATAAAGAGAGAGAGAGACACTTTATAATGGATGATGTTTCCCTGAAGAATGTGTGATAACATCACACAACCTGCATTATGAATGGTTGTGTTCAGTCTAGCTTGTTCATTAGGAGATCCTGAGGTAATCTCAGAAGGACGGAAAACACGGAGAGACACAGCCCCGTCTCGGGTCAGGGTGATGGATGGGTCAAACAAACACAGGACTTTCACCCAGGAGGCCTCTGTTCGTGTCCTGTGTGAAACTAAAAGTCAACATTCACTTAAAGCTGCAGTAGGCAGTATATATTTTTGGCATCATTGGGCAAAAATCCCATAATAACCTTTCAGCATAAGTGTTCTGAGAGATAATTAGACTTCTGCACCTCATCATGGCTCTGTTTTCAGGCTTTAAAAAATCTACCCTGGGATGAGAGACTTTGACCAATCACAGGACATTTCATTGAGAGAGTGTTTCTATTGGCTGTACTCCAGTCATGTGACCAGTACTTGGCGTTCCTTCACCAGATTTCACAATGGCAGTGGCATCACAAACTTTCTCATTTTACAGCTAAACCGTGCACTACGAGATGATTCTGAAAACATTTGAGGAGAGAAATAGGGATTAACGTAACAGAACATTGATTCATATTTGATCAGCGCTGCCTAGTTTCACCATTTGATCGGAGTTCACGAGTGATTGACAGCCGGCTCTCATAGACAGCAGCTGGACAGCAGACCTCAGATCAGCTCTGACTGCTTGTTTTCCTCCGGTCTGTGAAATCTTGCAGATGCCGTTAGGAGCACCAGAGGACACAGAGGCACATGATTATTTTCAGGTTACCCGTTTCATGTTCTACTGTCACGATATAGCGACCGTTTTATAAAAATAACTTTTTAAAATCATATTTGCTCCAATCTCACCTACTGCTGCTTTAATTTAATTTATCTCCACAGCTTAACATAACAAACCTACGGAACCAAGTATTTTTGTTGTGTTTTGTTTCAATTTCGCAGTAATTTTAAGCCAAACTTTTAATGTTTTTTTTACTAAACCTAACCAAATAGTGTTGTTGTAATTTTGTTTTGTTTTGTTTCAATTTACAACGTTAACCTTGTGTTAAAAGTGCGACCGTAATCCAGGAGAAAATACTTTCCCTCCAAACATAATTGAGAATGCAGTTTAGTTGTATGAGAACGTTATTTTATAGGAGACAGGTTTGCAGCTACAACCTTTGATTTCTTTCAGAGTGAAAAATGTATTGGCTGAACATCATTATCGGCCAATAGTCGCCTTGTTGACTGCCATTGGCCTATCGGCAAATAAGATGACATTCGCTGATGGCAGTGGCCGATGTTTATCTGTTGTGTTGCATCGATTTTGCGCTGGCTAAATGTTGTGTTGGTTATTTGTTATCTGACAACATTAACCAGCTGCTGATTCAGAGAAGAAGCCACTGGCTGGACACAACTGTGGCATGGTACGCCGTGTGCATGTGTGGTTTGTCTACAAATAAAAGTGAAAGAAAAAGTCGGTCATGTGGGAGTCTTACGGAAGTATTAGTTATGGTCAAGAAAAATGACCCCACCCGGTATGTTACAGCCTGTGCTGCAGTTTGTCCCCGATACCGAAATCCAGTCCTGGTCGAGCAGCACGTTGGACCGCTGCATCGGGTCCGTCCAGCCCGGCCAGCTGAAGCAATAAGGCTGCGCCAGCAGAGCAGAGCTCTCCATCCGCTCCCCGGCGGCGTCCTGCTGCTACTAGTCCTCTAGTTAATCGATCATGGATGTCATTTTTCTCTCGGATGGATATACTTAGGTGGCCATTAATATATGGGCGGCCTGCCCGAGTATATAAATCTATATGAGTGGCGAAACGCTGCTTATCTTTCTAATCGCTTTTACATTTAATTTATGTTTCACAAAAGAAATATTTTTGTTGGGCTGTGTGAGAACTGAAACATTCATCTCATTGAGTAGGTTGCTGTATAGCAGCTGAAAAGTCTTTTGAAGCAGAAAACAAAAAAGAATCTTGTGAAAGAAGATTGTTTCATAAAGTTGTATGATTGAATTTGTGCTCATTCAAAGAGCGTGTAATGAAATGCTGAATGACTTTAAAACAGCTCAGTTATTTTTTATAATGAAGGTCTTTGTTTCGCTGGAACTAAAGGGGAATAAAACAAAATAAACAAAAACATCGATTTCGGCCCAGAATTTCACAATCGGTGCATCCCTGCTCGCCAACAATCATTTTCTTTCTCTTCCATGAGTGGAGGTGTGTGTGTGTATGAGTGTGAGTGTGTGTATGTGTATCGAGCCACAAGGCCTGTTTCTCTAATGTTCCCAGTGGGGAGCGCTCTGAGGTCCAGTGGGTCTCTGCAGGGAGTTAGTGACTGACACTGCTCACCTCGGGGCTTTTGCTAACTAAGCCATTGTGCTCTCCGCTCCCTCGGGCTACAGCCTCTGCTCTCAGTGATTTATCGTTCTACCGACAGGAGATACGAGCGTCACTTAGCACATGAAGGAACAGCGTGCGAGCCGCCAGGTTCAAGACATCAATAATTATATTCAGCATGAAGGCAGGAAATGTGATGACCTTATGATTGTACGCTCAGGAGGCAAAAAGAAATGCTATTACAGGTGATTAAAGGCAATCATACATAATTAGGTCATGTCAAGAATTCACTGTAGGGCAAAGGTATCCTGTTTTATGTTTTTTAAACAACAATAAAATAAAAGCTATTTTATGTGAAGGATTGCAATATGTGTGACCGACCAGCATTAAACAGTAGCATCTGGTTATACACTATACTTGACCCACTATGATTCAACATTACAGTGGTAGCTGAAAGAGTTCGTCATAGAGGTGTAAATTATGAGTCACTTCAATGAGTTGAATTGTTTTGTTCAGTTCAGTTCAAAGATTTGTAGTCACTGACTATGAAGTTCTTTCACTTTTTTTGTAAGCTTAAAGGTCCCATACTATAAAAAGTGAGATTTTCATGTCTTTTACATTATAAAGCAGGTTTAAGTGCTTTATAAATACTGTTAAACTATCAAAACGCTCAATATACGGAGAAATACACACAGCCCGTATTCAGAAATTGTGCGTTTGAAACAAGCCATTACGATTTCTGTCTATTTGTGATGTCACAAATATACAATATTTAGACCATTTCACGGTTTTAAACATTCTAAATGTGTCCCAGTTTATTTCCTGTTGCAGTGTATGTAAATAACATCAGCTGACAGGAAGTAAACATGGACAAAACTGTTGCTTAGCAACGCAATTCCGTTGCAATTCTGTTAAAAAACGGAGCGCTTCAGACAGAGGGTAAATACAGGTATATTCAGGCAGACAGTATGAAGAAAATAAAGTTTTTTTTTTAACATTACAGCATGTAAACATGTGCTAGTAGAAACACAAAATACAAGTCTGAACCTGAAAGTGAACATGATATGGGACCTTTGAGGGGACAATATAACGGCGGCCTTAAGAGCTCAACGCACTGCAAATTAAAAAAACATCTGGGAAGAACTGGGAACCCAGTTTGAGTGCACTAACAGGTGTAAAGTATGTGTAAATACTTGTAAATGTTACATGAGAAAAGGTGGGTAAATGGTGTTTGCCAGCCCTTCTCTACATTCCCCAATGTTCATATATTGATCTATCGGTGTCAATCAATCAATGTAGTCACATTGACAATTTTTACTTCTTTTTTCTATGACGTCTTTTCCTAACATTTTACAAAATACACACATACAGTATTGTAGGGGGACAAACGTTTGAAAACAATTGGCAATAAACATTTTGCAGATCACAAACATAATCCGTAGGAGATACTGTTGCCGAACACTTCATCCATTCATCCATCTTTCTTGGTGAGTTTTTAACTCTCCATATTCTCGCCCCGCTGCCAGATCCTGCCCTGAAGGGTTTCTGTATTCTGGAGAAACATGGAGCTGCACTATCTCTCACTGAGGCATTTGGCTGGAGGGAGTTTTGAGTTTTACTCTACAGTTTGCTGACGGGTAAACATGCTGGATGGAACAAACGCTGAGAGAGCGCAACGGTTAAGACAGGTTTCCTCTTAAGTTTTGTGGATCGCTAGCAGATGTGTAATGAGAACCAGACTAAATATAGGAAAGCTACAGTATATATCTGCCCCCTGGGTACATATATTTCCTTTTTCCATTTGTCATGGAGAATATCAGAGGTCTCAAGCCCCGTCTACGTGTATACAGATATTTTAAAAAACTGATATTTTCCCCCGTTTTAAAAAAAAAAAAATTGTCCACACGACCTTTCTTTTACAAAATATCTCTGTCCACACTTAAACGCAAAAAACGACTCCAAACACTCGCCGTAATATTTACGTCACCACAAGTAAGATCACAAGTTAAGGGTCAAGGGTTTTTTATTTACCACCCTTCTCACTCCCTTTCCCTTTGGCTTCATTACAGTCAGTTGGATATCAGTTATTGTTGGTGGGATTCTTGGTCAAACTGTCATGACTGTCATCACTCTGCTGTCATCACCTGTCTCTTTACATGCATAAATGATGAAAGGGAGGTCATTGAGGTTTATGTCCGCAGCCCTTCTGAGTGCGCCAAAACCCTCGCCTTCAATCACCCAAAAGCTTATTCAATCACCATTCGGCCTCAACATGTTTAATATGTTTCCTGCTTTGGCCTCCTGTGACTGGAACGTTTTTCAAAAGTCAGTAGTCCGCTAAAGATCTGCATTTTAGAAAGGCGTTTTCAAAAATATCCGTTTTTGTGACTCAAAACTGCATGTGGACGAGAGGCCAAAACGTAAAGGAAAATATCCGTTTTTAAAAATATCTGTATACGTGTGGACACGGCCTCAATCTATGTCAACTGCAAAAACATCCGGTTTATATTCTCTGCCATTCACGTGAACTGTGTGCTTCTTATGAGACTAGAAGCGTGTATATCATCAACGGTTCATATGATATCGCATGAAAAGTTATTCCTCATTTTTCGTACATTTTTCTACAAATGTGTAGCAACATGTTTCAATTTCAGTTTGCTAAATGCATGCACAACTTGGTTAGGTTTAGTCAACAAAACTACGTAGTTTAAGTTTAGGAAAACAATCAAGGCTTGAAGTGGCATAACTTAAGTACGGAGGTTCTGTGACAAATAAATCAACGTTGATTTCTGGTTTCACACGGGGTACGAACATCGGTCTCCTGCACGAAGGTTCAGTGTTTTTGACCTCTCGATCTTTATTCTTCCTGGTTCACTAATACGTGGATTACATACAAATTGATTTCATGGGATACAAATGAATCACAAACCAACCTGATATTATGAACTGCAAAGAGTGTGTGTGGCCATTTGACCTGGGAGACTCGTGGGATGTAATCTCCTTTCTTCATACCTAAATCCAGACTCAATGTGTTTGGGATTAACAAGCCAATAAAGGTTTACTGAAAGAATAACGGCACTTCACCTCAGCATACCTGGCTGCTATTGGAAGATGTTCATTTATATATAGAAAATCCATTGTGAGCTGGCATTGTTAGACGGATTGTGTGCCAAATGAAGGATGCTCGCTCCCTTAAAAATTCAATTTCCCTGATATCTATAGGAATACAATAAGGGATTGCTTCCTCTTTCTTCTCTCACTCTCAACGTGTGTGTGAGCAAGTGAGGATCGGCAGTCAAGCTATCTGAATCTTACCTCAAGGGGATGTGTTTGTGAAATTGGATTTAGCCTGTTATTTGATACATTATCTTCAGCGCAATTTGTCCGCACACTGATTCCACTTAGGGCCATATTGAATTTGTTTAAGTGTGAAATATGCGTCGTGCGACAAGGTCAGTGCTTCCAGTGGAAGCTGAAATGCATTCCAAAAACAATTTGCGCACACATATTTATGTTTTACTATCTGTAACTGCTTTCTAATGAGACTCATTAGGCGCCACAGGATGCTAAAGATAAGAAGTAGCAGCAAGTGTTGATAATCCAACTCTACGTGTGGGAATCATTTTTGACCTCCTCTCACTGTGAATAAAATCACCAATCACTCTCCACCACATGCATCCAATGTTCCCCCATCACTGAGATGGTTGACGGCTACAGACCAGTCTGAACTGGGGGCGGGTTGGTTCTCCAGCTGCTGCAACATCATTGGAAGATGATGGGGATAAAGTGCTGATCATAGAAACATAAAGAAGAGTAGAAGGGTCATTGAACTGTTTGCTGTGGTAATTTGACTAGCACAAAAACAATGGTAATTGTTTATTGTTATGGTGACAAAAGAACAGACGTCAGTGGGTCCTTAGGTGGTCGCAGCTCGCTGGGAAGCGAGAGCGGATCAGCTCCTGGAGACAGCTGGTAGCTAGGTAGCTTGTCCCCAGGCGGAGGAACCCAGTGCAGCACCAAATCCTGGCTGAACCAGCCCAAGAGCTAACCAGCCAGCTGTCCGCTAGCTAGCTAGCTAATTCCACCATGCTTCAACGCCACACTGCTTACAGAAAATGAGTCCAACAAAGTTGTCCCTCATCTGGCGATAGCAATGTGCTTTCCTCCGCTGTGGCGACTGTGTGTCGATGAAATATTAAGTTGTTAAACTTGACTCATTTACATTTTCTGTGTGTTGTAACGTCCCTACTCCACTGCTCGTTTAGTTGTCGTTACTGTAAAACTTAACCTCAGTGAGTCCACGACTTGCAGCAAGTTGGCTCAGCATATGTGGAAGTCAGCCCGCTACAGTGGTTGCTATGGCAACGGTACACTTAAAGATGTCATGGTGAAGGAATTTCCCCTGTGGTGATAATGATTGGTTCAACAGCGCCATATGCGGTTTTATTGGACCTTTTTCTTTTTTTTTTCAGATTACTTTATTTATCCTGATTTTAGTGCTATATGAATAAGCTTTATTGTTAGGCTATTTTTATTTATATTGTTGCTTTTTAAAGATGACAAATTAAATACTTGATTATTGTAAAATGCAGAACACAGAAGGCAATGAGGCGCAGCGTGTTTTTTTGGTTGCTACGATACGGAATATACGCAGAAGTAAAAATGTCGGTACGAGGTAGAGTACTCGCTCTGGATGAAGGGACGGCTGAAACACGTAGGGAGAGAGGACGGACCCGCTGGTCTATATGATCTCCATTGTGATCAGACGGCTGGGTAAAAAGTGACAGTAACAAACGTAGAGTTTTACCCAAAGTTGAACATTTTCAACTATCCAGAAAATAAACACCATACGTGCTGCAGTCAGTGCAGAATAGACACTCAGCACCTCGTCACGCTGCCAGCGTGGCGCTGTCATTGCAAAGAATTAAAAAAAGAGTTGGTTGAGCGGTTCCTTGCCGTCCCCTGTGATTGGCTTGTCAATATCATGGTACTGCAATATTGTGGTTATTGCGACAGCCCTAGGTACACATAAAAATGTCCGCCGCTCTGACCATGCTGCTACGTTGATATGTCCGTTCTACTCCTATGTTCTATTTCTAAGGTGCTGATTCAGTCAGCCTTCCCCACCAGCTACAGTATGGACCACGGCACATACCTCACACCACTGAAATATTCATGAGTAATCCTGGAAGTTGAAGGTGAAAAATCCAGTTTTTTTTCCACAGAGCATCATTAAATGAGGACGTCACAAAGGGCTGAGGGTGCGTTTGTTTCAGTGATACTGTGTGAGAGTGGAGGAGGGGGGGTGGTGGACCAAGAAAAGCAGCCACAATGCTTGGGGCGCGGATGAACTAACTGATCTTTTTCTCTCTCAGGAATCGCTGGTAATTAAGAGCAGTGAAAGTGTCCTCTTCTGAGGTCAGCTCCTCTGCTCTCTATTCCAACACACACAGGGAGACTGGCTTCTTAATAACTGCATCTCCCATAGCTTGCTCCGTATATTGACTCAATAAATCCACGGAAGGAAAAAAAAAAAAAGAATCACTGTAAAACCTTTGCATCTCAGAAAATGTGTAATTTGTCACCATTAGTCTCTTAACTTTTTAATAGACCCCTTGAAAATATGCAAATGTGGCCGTCCTCCATCGTGATTCATAACACGCTTTATTATGAAATCCATGCAGTGTCTCCAACAAGGAACGAAATGGTAATCAGATTTGAAATGGGTGAAGTGACGGTCATGTGTTAGAGGGAAGACGCTGCATGTTAAAGTGACATTTATGCTCTCATTCTCTGCACCCCCATCCCCCAACACCCACCCACCCACCGCCACCAGCTCTCTCTCACACACACACATTACTTTTCCTCTTCCTGTTCTCTGCATGCCGCTGCTCGCTGTGTTCCCTCCTCTATACGGCGTGCGGCGTTGTGTAAACGGAGAGACCAGTTGGGAAAAAAAAATGTGACACAGTTCAAACACGTTTTATTAAAGCAGCAGCAGATGGCTTTGACGAGAAGCTAAACTCTCTCTGCTGCTGAAATCTGCTGGAAGTAGTTTGCAAAGTTTTCAGGCTGATCCACCCTGCACACACACACACACACACACACACACACACACACGTGCAGACGGAAACAGACTGTTAATGCTAATTTCCATCTTGCTGTGTCCGCTGTACTGTGTTGAGCAATGGATAACAGCATTAACATACCAAGGGAATGGAGATTTTCTATGCAGACTTAACGCCTCTAGGAAGTGGAAACAGCAGTTGCTCTTTGACCCTTCTTCCTTTAGGCTCTCCCGTATCACTCTCACCATTAAATGCAATCGTTTTCTTATCTGCCTAAAACACATTACATGAACATTCACTGCAGGTACAAAGATATAAAGAGGAACGCATCAAAGCCAAGGTTGAGAGCATTATGCAACCAGGCTGCCTAGTCGCAGCGGCGACAGCCTATCAAGATGCTGGATCCTATTCTCCAGGTTGCCATGGTTGCCTCAGTAAAGTTGTATCATCCAATCTGTGATCATTTACTGTCGTTGTTGACGCTAATGAATCAAATCTAACGCTGGCATATAAACGGTAATTTGTTTTTCCCATGTGAACCACGTCACAAGACTTGTGTGTTACGCTTTCAGTGATGTAGTGGAAAGTTATTTGTTGGGTCAGTAAACAGTCAGAGCAGAGGAGCTTCCTGAACAGGCCTTTTATTGTGAAATGTCATAAATAACACTCAATACAATATTAGATCTTTACAAAATTGACTACTTTTACATACTCACTAATATTCGACTATTAAAAATCCAGTGTGTAGCCCAGTGTATTCACAAAAACGTGAATGGCCCTCTCTGGAGCCAGTTGTTGTAACAGTAGCGTAGGTCGTTTGGAGCAGAGTCAGTGCATAGCGCATGTGTGTGTGTGTAGGTGGGAAGTGAGTGGTGAAGCAAAAGAGAGAGAGAGAGCGGCGGCGACGGGAGCGAGTAACAATAACAACTCTGGCCCAAACAGGAAAAGTTAACCGTGTTTGATTTAGCCCTCTAAACAGCTTAGTAAGAATATTGTCTCTGTCCGAAATCGCACACTATAATATGTGTACTATCGTTCAACATACTTTTATGTGAATAAACAGTAGCATGGATCTTTTCAGCATCAACGGCCGGCGCTCTTCCTGGGGGCTTGCCGTAGTGTCAAGCATTGGTATACTGTAATATTTCACCGGAAATAGTATGCAATTCACATACTATTAGTTTCATACTAAGGTTTCGGGCATGCTAAATAATGTCACATACTGTTTTAGTATACTAAATAGCATATTAGTATGGAATTTCGGACGCAACCATTGTCTTTTTCGGAGTACGGGCAAAAAACTGAATATTTTGTGCACGTAAACGTAATCTTGATCTGTACTTTTTTGTTTGAATTTACCTCTGATAACTCTACCTCAAAAAGAAAAGAAGTTTTAAAGAATTTACTTTTTGGATTTACCTTTTTCCAACTGAACTCATCCATCATCATTCATCTCACATAACTGTCATTCACTCTCGTTCTTCCTCATCTATTTCGACACTTTCTGGCAGCACCTCGGTATGAGCGCTGAGCACACCGGATGCAATTAGACTTTGATTCACAAAGACATAATCGCCCTCCACCTGAAGAAGCCTCCGTCATTGTGCTAAAACTGACGTCCAAAATTGCACAAAGCCGTGATAGAGTTGCTCTCAGCAGTCTATGACTTATTGAGTAGGTGGCTTTTTATTCCTCACTTTTGATCGCGTTGAGAGAGCTTATCAAATAACGTTGTCATAGAAACCATCTGTCTGTGAACCACCTCTGTTGGTGATGCAGCTGCGATTCAAAAGTAGTTTGCAGTAGGGCGGCTCAGATCGTCTAACTATAAATTCACACATGACCTCAGGTATGAGCCAAACTGTCACACAGCAGGCATTCTGCATATAGTGTCTGTGTGTACCGGGGATGGTTGTACGCTGATGACATTAAAATGACAGTTCATGACCAACCCACCTTGTTACAGTCGGTAATAAGTTGTACCTTCCCTCCTAGTTAAATCTAAACCTCAAACTGTCACATCAGTTTGAAAATTAGACTTTTTATTATATTGTTGCCATTTCACAGCCCGCTGAGCGTGATGTATAGTAACAGTTTCATGTCCTCTTAT
>CAKAOI010047554.1:0-23078 GCA_916701655.1 Sebastiscus albofasciatus
AGTTGGAACCAAAAATCCTAATCCCATTCACCCCTGTGTTCAGAGGCAGTGTGGCTTCTCATTTTCACTGCACTCATTAGAAGAAACACTTTTTGGCTGTGTAAAAGTAAATTTGGGGTATTTATCCTCCTTCACCTCTGAGCCATACTAGGGAGTCACAGCAGGGGAGCACAGCTCTAATGAACCAATTAATTCATCAGTTAGAAACATGATACACTTTAATTGGATCTTTGAAGTTTACTTTTCCCTTTGTCGCTCGGCTTTTTCATGTCACAACATGTTTGTGTGCTTGCTGGGAGCTGATAGCATCCCAGGTGAAAGACAAAACTAACAACAAATAAAAAGATAAGTACATAAAATACTTAGGACAATATAATACAACTGTTCTAATCTACTCCCTCTTTTATCCCCATCCATCAGATTGATTCGTTTTGGGTTCATGCACTTGAAATTCCAGATATAAAACTTTGAAAAAAAAACAACAACACTGGAATAAATGCATTTAAATAGAAATGAAATGCAACTTCTCTTCAAAACAATTTGCACTCCAGAGTCATTTCAGCTATGCAGTTCTGGCCCTGGGGGCATAGTGTGCTCTCAGTGAAAAATAACCCAAGAAGAGAACTCATAGCCTCAATTTAGCTGTTCCAGCAGCCCAATGCATCCACCTTTAGTTCTTTCAAGTCAACCCCATCTCAAACAAAATGACGCTCCCACACATCAAAACTACATTCTCAGTTACGTTTAGAGGGAAATGTAATTTTTCCCGGATTACAGTCTCAGTTTTAAACTGTTTTAAACCTCTTTAGACAAAACTGAAACAAAAAACACAACTAAACTACTTGGTTGGGTTCAGTTTAAAAAAAACAACAACAACAACAACAACAACAACTAGGGCTGTCATTTAAGTTAATTCAAGTTAACGCAATAATAACGTCTTAACCCAAATTCGTTTTAACGCCACTAATGTCTTTAACACATCAACGCATGAAACGACACGCGAAAAGCCTAAAATGCAGTATCATGACACGCGGATATAAATATATGCCACCCAGTAAAGTCTCCATGCCACCCCATGGATATTTCTCTAGATCTGACCCCATGGTACCCACCAATCTATCTCTGTCTATTTATCTGGCGTGGAGAGGAGGTTGTGTTGCTCGGGTTCTATCTGGTTGGCGTGGAGAGGAGGTCGTGTTGCTCTGGCTCTACATATCTGGCGTGGAGAGGAGGTTGTGTTGCTTTGGCTCTACCTATCTGGCTTGGAGAGGAGGCCGTGTTGCTCTGGCTCTATCTATCTGGTGTGGAGAGGAGGTCGTGTTGCTCCGGCTCTACCTGTTTGGATTTGAGAGGAGGTCGTGTTGCTCTGGCTCTATCTGTTTGGCGACGCCGGTACGCTGCTTGACATCCTCTTGGATCCACTCTCTAACATATGTTCACATTATATGTATTATTTTTAGTTATATGGATTGTCTAGTTGTATTTTAATTACAGTGTGTTGTTACTCTGTACACACGATATCTATTGCACGTCTGTCCATCCTGGAAGGGGGATCCCTCCTCTGTTGCTCTTCCTGAGGTTTCTTCCATTTTTTTCCCTGTTTAAAGGTTTTTTTTTTGGTTACGTTTTTCCTCATCCGATGAGAGGGTCGTACTGTAAAGGACAGAAGGTGTCATATCCTGTACAGATTGTAAAGCCCCCCGAGGCAAATTTGTGATTTGTGATTTTGGGTTATACAAATAAAATTTCATTAACCAATGATCCATGTAATAGTGTGTTAAAAAGTGTTAAGGGTCACAAAGTTCTCTCTTGAAAAAGTGACATAGACAAAATCTGTGTTTTCTGCTCTCACACCCACATAGTCAATGTGAATTACTAAATAATACAGATTACTCCAGTCTGTTGGATCTATATAGCAGTATGTCTCATACAAGAAAACCACCACTGGACCTTGTGTGGTGCTACATCATAGATAACTTGTAGATATGAAACTGACATGACATACAAACCCAATCAATTACACATTTGCTCATGCATGATTACATGTGCTCATGGAAACGTGAAGCATCAATGTCGTGTTAAATATGACATGTGCTGGTTAATAATTGAGTGTTTTTTTAAAGAGATTGTCAAATATTGATCAGGGCAAAGGTGCTGACAGTATGTAGCAGATTAGTTTCTATTATTCTATTATTTATTAGAAACATGTTATACATACTGTTGCTCTTACACTTGTACTCACAAGGGGAGACAGTTTTTTGAAATTGTAGGTTTAAATTTGCAAATGAGGCATTATCTAATTAAATATGTGCTAATTTATTTTTTATATCTCTCCATAAATCCAAAAATACTGTCAACAGCCAAAAATCCATTTTTGCCATGATTTTAGGAATACAATTAAATATAAATCAGGCTATGAATGACATATGATCAAAAACCCTCTGTACAAACCTTCAGAATATAGATAGAAATGCAAAGTCCAGCTACTCACAGTCAGAGAGGATGCTGAAATACACTATGGTTCCCGTGAAAAAACACACACCCATGTCCAGCTACTCGCGGTCAGAAACACTGGAAAAATACCCTATGGTTCACGTGAAAAAAACATAACCAAGTCCAGCTACTCACGGTCAGAAACACTGCTGAAATACACTATGGTTCATGGGAAAAAACACACCCAAGTCCAACTACTTGCGGTCAGAAACACTGGTGAAATACATTACTTACTAACCTGTAAGTATTATAAATGTGTGTTTGCCACAGAGCTTATTTTCTGCAATAATCCAAAAGCCAATGGAAAAATCCCATTGGCAGTTTGTCAAGGGAACCAGGGTGATGCTAACTTCCCAGTTGGCCTACAAAAATACGTCATCCCTGGTTCACTCTATAGGGTTAACATGGGTTCCACCTCATATACAGTATGTCACCTGTTTGTTGTTCAAGCACACTGCAGTACTGATAAGAGAAACAGAACCGGCAACCCCTACAGCATACATGGTGGAACATAATGTATACGAGACAGTAATACGAGAAACTAAAACAAAAGTATACTGTAATATGAGAAATGATGTAACCATGATGTCGGTCCATTAGAAATTAAGATAAATAGCAAAAGAGAACAAATCAAAATTACCAACAGATAAGAGTGGACTTCAGTCACTTCATTAGTTAAAAAAAAAAAAACATTCTCACTCAGACAGCAGTGTAGTCGGGCAACATCTACACAACATTAGTGAGTGATTATCAGCATACAGCTGAACCTGCAGAAAGGCTTGTATAATTCCATTAGTAGAAACATTATGCAAAGTGCAACAAAGCTAAAAGTAAACACAGTAATGGCTTGCATCAGCACAGGTTACACTCTGTTTGTGAACTATAGATTATTACCATCAAGGTTAATCATTTGGCTTTCACATCACCGGAAAAGACTGAGCTGACAAATTATGGATGGTGCATTAGAGTTTCCTAAAAGACCTGCTGATTATCATAAAGAGAGAAAATGACTATTGCTTTCTCTATCCTGTGTATATGCAAATCTGCTACATTCATGGTTAGAATACCAAAGACCACATCAATTTTAACAAACGGTCGTAAAAAAATCTTTCATGAACACAGCCGGCAGCTGGTATTTCTAGTTCAAGTTCTGTATTGGCTGGTTGTATTCTTGCTTTTACGAATGAATCACTTTGCCTTGGGTCTGCTTTCTTAGTCATTGTCTCTCTGGTTTTCACTTTAGACAATGCAGTAGTAGTAGTAATATGTGCCCTGTGCTTATCACTGTTGTAGCTTTAGTGATCAGGTCATATCTTCAACCCATATACCTTTTGGCAGTTCCATCATTAGCCTTAAGACTTTTGATTTGTTGCTCTACAGTCAGTTAAACTTTGAACACAGTTGTTTGAATAGATAGCAAACACAGTATGCTATTTCAATTCAATGTAATGATACAGCAATAAAGAGTAAGAAGGATAACATTTCATTGAAGCAGTAAAATAAGCACTTAAGGGGAAATGGGAAATACTGAGAACATTAAGGTTTTAGTGGTGCTGGAAATATTTCATATTTACCACTCAGTTTTAAGAACTAAAAGAAGGTTTATATTTCTGAAAAAATATTAACTTAATCAACGCATCTAGCTTGTTTAAATACTTTTACTTAAAAATGGAGACACGGATAATTCACACTCTGTAAACATTTAAATCTAGCTATCTTAGTGATGGTGACCAGAGACCGATCTTAGCAAGTACACCCTGAGATCGAATGGAATGCCAATAGCTCAATCAAGTTTATTCATTACAGAAACACACCGAAAAGATAATTCCAGTTTATTGCAAGTTGGATCCTGTTTTCTTAATTTTGTCCATCATTCAACCCAGTCACCAGAATAAAATGTTGGCATTAGATGTTTGAATATCTATGTTTCTGGAGCAAAAATCTGTTCCATGTCAACATTTCTACATACGTGTATATCAACGTTATAGTGTTTAAACTGCTTGTGGCAACAAAACTGCATTCTCTATTACATTCATGTTTTGGGTTAAAATAAGTACATTACTTTTGGTTTCACACGTGACAAGAACACCACTCTCCTGGGTGAAAGTCCCACATTTGACCCATCCATCCACCCCAACCTCCTCCTTATGGGGACTTTGATTAAATGTATTTGTGATACGTCAAATACAAACGTAATTCGGGAGAAAATTCGGTCCCTCGAAATGTAATTGACAATGCAGTTTGTTTGTATGGGAACGTAATTTTTAAGGAGAAACCAAATTTAAAGTTCCTAAGTAAAATAGTTTTTGAGTTCTACTCCAGAAACGAATTTGAAGTCCAAAAAAACCACAGTTTTTGGCTGAAATGTCAAAAACTTTGGGCACCTTGGACTTCTATCCCCCAAAAGGCATACCTACACTACACTGTTAACCATCATACCAAATTTGAAGATCCTAAGTGAAATACTGTCCGAGTTCTGCTCCGGAAACGAAACAGACGGACGGACGGAAGGACAGACACGCAGGGGTATAATAAGATCTCAGCAATTAACTTGGTGGGTACAATACTATCATAACTGATAAAAACAATTGCCAAAGCTTAAAAAATAAAACCCTAGTTTTCAAAACCAGAATTTTCATCTAACCCAGCATGTTAAATTGTGTTCCCAGTTCCCACAAGATGTCTTTTTTTGCTGTCGCTGGCTTGTAGCAGGGCCAACTCTTGCCCTTTTGGTGCCGTAGGCAAAATTACAGGGGTGAAAAGTGTACTTCTTTCTTTCTTTCTTTCTTTTTTTAATCGTTTGTTCATTTGTTACCTCAATGGAGAAAATGAGGAAGGGTGCCCACTGGCAATTGTTATTTATATCAAATTTGTTTAGAGGAGGCGCCCTAGGTGACTGCCTATATGGCCTGTGCCTTAAGCAGGCCCTGGCTTGTAGAGTTCATTGAAATGTGATAAGGCCACAATACTATATCAACTCAGAAAGATGGGGGGAAAAAAAGATATTTTAAATGACACCAGAGTCTCACACATAAGCAAGCGGAGTGAGATATTGGGCAGGTTCACAGCCTAGACAACGTATCTGGGTGGATTAACAACTGTCATGTTCACCTCTCCAGCCTCCTTCTTCCCTTCTCTCTCTCTGTGTTCTTCGTCAAACCTCCTCTGTTTCTCCCTCTGAATCTCTCTATCACTATCTGTCTCTTAATACATTTCTCTCTTTCTGTCTCTGGGGACCAGAATGATGCAGAAACGGTTCACAGCACAGGCCCATCTTTTACCCCCAGTGGATCAAAGGCCATCCCATAATAGCATTCTAGCATGTATGGATTGATATATTATGCATCAAGCATGGCCCTCACTTTACACAGTGCAGGCCACCATTTGGTAAGATATCTCTTACTATCGTATCAACCTGCTGAGGTACACCAGAAGATCATGGGACCGGCTCTTGATTCCCAATGGCCCAAACATTGAGAAATGTCTAGTATAAAATCCAATAAATGTTCCACAATAACAATTTCTTCATGTTACTCGATCTATTTTGAATTACAAGACTATACACATATTTTTCCTTTGCCGTGTGAGTCGTCAAGGCAGTTTGGTAATGTCAGTCACCCAAAGGAATAGCATGAATCAGTATGACACACGGGAATGCATTAGTATGGAAATGAAAGACCTACAGTACAGGTGTGAATCCTATTAGTGTCTCCGTCAGGATCAGGGGTATGGAGCGAGTCCATCACTCTGATAACATCCTTCAAACACATTAATGCAAGAACAGAATTGGAGAAGGATTCTGTGCAGTGCCATGGTTGATTCAGCATAAGTAATACTTCCATAGGCATGAGCTTCACATGAAAAGTAAAAATGGTCTTTATATATATCCAACATAGGTTTGTCACATGCTTGAAATATTAGAATTGTATTAGCAGTGAATCTGAGCAGTCCTAAGAAACCATGTTTTTAGTTAATTATCTTCCTTTATCATGTAAACGTATAACACGCACCCACATTTTATGCCTCCCAAAGCTTTTAATTAATGCCAACACATTATTTTATTTCAAACATGTATTATCTTCATATTGTTATTGCATTCTGCATAATATTTTAGCTTTGGGTAATTTATTTCCATATTAACTTGTATTGTTGTAATTGTCTGATTTTATTTCAATGCAGACCTGAAATGTTTTTTTATTTTTGTTTCAACCATGTAAAACACTTTGTAACTTTGTTTTTGAAAGTTGCTGTATGAATGAAGTTTATTATTATTATTATTATGGAACTAAAAAAAAAGCACAAGGTCACTGGTTGTAAAAATATGATGGGTTGAATGGAGAAAGCAGGTTATAACTGTGCTTTAAAGGAGACACTTATTTGTTAGGGTTAGGGTTTTGTCTGTTTTGTTCCTTGCACTTTATTTTATTAAGTAAAATTGACTGAAGATGTTGTTAAGATTTGGAGTCAGTGAATGGCTTTGCACATTCATGTTGTTCCTCACATAATATGCTCCTACATAGCACTCATAAATGTTTCTATATTTCTGCATAGACAGTCCTTTAGGAGCTGTAAGCCACACACACACTAAGGAAGCAGTCATAAGCTGAAATGAGTGACTTCCTGTTGTTGTGTGGGACGGTGTGCTTCAGCAATAGAGTGCTACAGGACTGAGTCCTAAAACCCGGAATTGATGTGGCATTTTAGCCTTTCCGGTTCCCTTGTCTGGAAGTCAATGGGTTCTTTGAATGGGTTTTAAGTTGGATGCCTGAAATAAGGTCTGTGGTTAACACAAGCTTTTAACGTTTTGTTCTACGAAATAAAATACATCAATAAATCCCCCCAAATCGTGATTTTTGAAGCTTTTATGTATCTTAAACAAGGCGGTTGTTAACAAGTGGCTAAATGAGACTACTAAACGGCATCACGTTGATTCGTCCTTCTTTACAGCCTCGTTGCTCATGTGTAGTTCGTTTATAACCTGACGTTAGCTTTTGTTACAGCCCGGCTTTTAGGCTGCAACAAAAATGGGAGTGGAGACGAGGTAAATGCAAAAATTAACAAAGTTTATTTACAAAAACACTAATTAACGAATAAATGTAAAGATCAGTATCAGTAATCAGTGGTGTAGGAGTGCATGGATGCATGGGTGTAGGTGCATGTAGGAAAAGAAGAAGAACAGCCGCGCCATGATATCCACACAAATGGAGTGATGTGCGTGAATGGAGATGGAATGGCATGTTAACAACGACAAAGGAAATCTCTTTGAAGACAAACAGTATAAAGATGCCTTCAGTGATGGTTGGCAACAATGCTGTCCAGTCTGTCATTCCAGACCTGGGAAATGGAAGTAATTCTGAGGCCATGAAACAGGTTCTTGCTGTGATTGACAAGAAGGTTCGCAATATGGAAAAGAAAAAGTTCAAACTGAATGACTGTCAGGCGAGGAAGTGTAAGGGAGAACAACTGAATCAGGATCAGCTGGATGCCTTGACAAAGTACCAAGAGATTGCCAACAACCTTGACTTCCCTCGAGAATTGCAGAAGAGCTTCCTGGCATTGGGTCAAGAGATTCAAAAGGCAGTGAAGAAGACTGCTAGACGGGAGCAGCTGCACTGGGAGGAGATGGAACAACGGCGGCTGTTCTTCTTCTTTTGCTACATGCACCCACACCCATCCATCCATGCACTCCTACACCACTGATTACTGATACTGATCTTTACATTTATTTGTTAATTAGTGTTTTTGTAAATAAACTTTGTTAATTTTTGCATTTACCTCGTCTCCACTCCCATTTTTGATGCAGCCTAAGAGCTGAGCTGTAACAAATGTTACTGCCGGCGATTGCATTCACACTTCAAAAATGATAAAAGTGGTGTTCATTGGTGGAGATTAGCTTGCTGAACAAAACTTGTAAGTATCATAAACATTTGTTTGCAGCAGAGCTTTTTTCCTGCAATAATCCAGAAGCCAATGTGAAAATCCAATTGGCTTTTTGTCGAGGGAACCAGGGCGATGCTAACTTCCTGGTTGGCCTATACAAATACTTCATCCCTGGAGCACTCTATAGGTCCCAAAAAGCTAAGAAAAACAAGTGACATGTTGGTAATGTTCAGCCAATAAATTACCAAATAACATGTGTAAAAATGTCTAAAAGCAGCCTGGATTTGACCTCCACGGTCTGACTGAAAAGGGAATACAACAAAAAGTTGACTAAAGAATGCACTTGTTTACTTCTAATGCACCTTCTGAGCTGCTGTACACTGAGCTAAAGCAGGCAACAGTGTTTTGTGAAAACTTTTGACACAGCACATATGCTTTGATAATTGTTGTATATGAGCTATAGTATAATGATATAACACCCAGGAGGGCAGTCTGTAATGCAATTACAGCGGCCTCAAAACCCACTTGCTGATAGCAATGTATGAGGCCTTAGCGTTGTAAATCACCAGCAATGCAGGCAGGGGCGGAAATTCCATAAGATAATAAAGGAAATTCCATTATGCATCAACATCACTACAAACATATGCCACAACTCCATAATAACATTCACATCATTCATTCATTTATCCCATGAGAGCCAAATGGTAATTATTGCAATGCTGCAGTTTAAAGTGTCAGTATGCACAGCTGCAGTGGCATGTATTGTCTCATGTATGGCACAAAGGACAATTAAGTGATCAGGCTTAAGAGATGAAGGAAGGCTGATTGGGTTTCCAACATCAAAGTACAGAAGTTAAGCAGCTGTGGTGTCAGTGTCAGGACCAGAATTCATTGTGGAACCACATCGATGAATTGCACTTGAAATGTGTATATGAGAAACATAAAGGGTTTTTTGAACATTCCAGCATGTAAACATGTTCTAGTAGAAACATTAAATAAAAGTATGAACCTGAAAATGAGCACGATATGGGACCTTAAAAGGTAACTTCAGTATTTTTCAACCTAGACCCTATTTTCTCCCTTTTTTGTGCCTAAGTGACAACATCCACACACATTGTTTAAATCATTTAAATATTCAGCCATGACATTGAACATATTTTAGATCACACCAAGCTACGCTTTCTGTGCTCAAACACAACAAACTCTGCCTGTTTCCACTATGGTTTTGTTCCACTATTCCACCATTGTCTTCCGGCAACACATCACCTTGCCAGATTTCAGAACGAGGCTTCTCCTTGAGTGAAACTCTTTCCATAACGGCAGACACCTATAATAATAATCAGAGCCTGTCATGGCAAAAAGGAGCACTTTTAGTGGACGTAATTGACGGTGCCAGCTTGCCCCAATAGGATTACATTGCAGCCTTTGAGCAGCTGTTTGTCTACAGCGCTGTCCCTCAATACTGGACCAATTTCAGAGAGTGTTGTCCCTATTAGTCAGTTAGACACAAAAACATGGGAAAATAGGATCCAGGTTGAGAAATAAATTAAATTAAAGTTACCCTTTAACAAACAGACCTGGTACTGATATTGATTTTCTCATCTCATTCGGTAAAAAAAAGCAAGTACTATTACTTTAAGGAAGTGTCACTGTCTTGATACACGGCAGAATATGAAGCACATGTGCTACAAATTTCTTGGAACAAAAGTAGTTCTGTATCAGTAACAAGTCAATGTGTCTCACTTCACCAGTTTTCTGTTTGACTCAAGAAAAAACACAAATGATTGCATTTTAAAACTTAATTGCATAATCTTTGTTAAAGCTGAAGTAGGCGAGATTGGAGCAAACATGATTAAAAAAAGTTATATTTATAAAACAGTCGCTATATCGTGACAGTAGTACATGAAACAGGTAACCTGAAAAACATCATGTTCCTCTGTGTCCTCCAGTGCTCCTAACAGCATCTGCAAGATTTCACAGGCTGGAGGAAAACAAGCAGTAAGAGCTGATCTGAGGTCTGCTGTCCATCTGCTGTCTATGAGAGCCGGCTGTCGATCACCCGTGAACTCCGACCAAACGGTCAAACTAGGCAGCGCTGATCAAATATTAATCAATATTATATTACGTTAATGCCTATTTCTTGATGTTTCTCAGATGTTTTCAGTATCATCTTGTAGTGCACAGTTTAGCTGTAAAATGCGAAAATGTGTGACGCCGCCACCATTGTGAAATCTGGTAAAGGAACGCCAACCGGAGCACCGGAGCACAACCAATAGGAACGCTCTCTCTCTCTGAAATGACCTGTGATTGGTCAAAGACTAGATTTTCTAAAGCCTGTAAACAGAGCCATGATGAGGAGCAGAAGTCTAGTTTTCTCTCAGAACACTTGAATTATAATATGCTGAAAGGTTATTATGGAATTTGTGTCCAATGATGACAAAGATATTCCGCATACTGAAGCTTTAAGATTCCAACGGAGTAATGTGATCAGGAATGACAGAACCCATCTCTCATGCAGCCTCACAAGAGAAGCTATTCCTTTTGTTCCGTGCCCGTACGACCCCATGTTTTAATATTTAAAGCTGCCTTTTATCACTTTTTAATTGTCATCGATACATTTGGGATTTCCCCGCATTCACATAAAGTGCTGCGCACATGATCGGCTGACGGTTCTCCGTGTCACGCGGGCGAAATAAACTTAATTTAAGTTGGCAATGCAAATGTAGCGTGTCACTCAAGAGACTGGGGGAGATGAAGAGAGAGAGATAGAGATTATTTGAGCTGACAGGCTTTCATGTCATATACTTTTTTCATCAAGTGAACGATCATCTACCCCCCCCACACACACACACACACACACGCACACACACACACATGCACACATACAGTCACAGTCAACTGCCTGATTGCCTAAGCCCCCGTGGTTTAGGGCCCCAACCAACCTCAATATCCATGTAAATCTGCATAAGCCCACGGTAATGAAAGAACAACATGGATATGGCACGACTCTCAAGAGCCCTGTGATATGATGTGACACACACACACAGCAGAGAGAGAAATAAATAGGCAGTGCTTATTTGAAAAGTGAATGACTATATTAGCCTCAGTGTGTGTGTGTGTGTGTGTCTCTCTGTGAGGTGTGTGTGTGCACGTACAAAGTGAAAGCCAGCTGTCTTTACTCAAGGTCCCAAAGCTTTGGCATTAACTAACACAGGACTGGTGGATTGTATTAAATAACAGCTGTAATTAGCAGCGAGCCATCACTTCTGTTGTTCTCGGGGAATGATGAATGGAATCCCCGTCGACAAGCAAAAGGCTGCTTCTTGAGTTGTAGTGGAATCCAGGAGGGTTTTTGGAGATTCAAGTGGGGTAAACAGGTGGGTGGTGAGAGGATGAAGCGTTTGTTTACCTTCTTATTTGCAGAATAGAGAGGAGAGTTAACGCTACCCAACCAGGCTGGAATACATCTTTATGAATGAAGTGCACGGAATAGTAAATTCAGCACCGAGTTAAAAACCAGAGTGATAACGACAGAAATTGGGTTTCAGAAAATGTTATGTTTTCTTTCGGTCTGTCAATTGATTAAATTATTTAATCGTGATTAATCGCATGATTGTCCATAATAAATTGTGATTAATCGCATATTATTTATCCGTTCAAAATGTGCCTTAAATGTGAGATTTGTCAATTGTATTTAATACAGTTTTGGAAAAAAAAATATTTGTATTCCTTTTTTTCAAACATAGCATAACAAACATTACAAAACAGAACACAATAATACAAACAATTATATCTTACATTTAACATTTGATATGTACATACATATACACACACACATGCACATTGCTTCCCACTCCCACCACATCCACTTCCACACCACACCCACTTCCTCCCACCCTGGAGAGGTAGAGTTAGAGAAAAAATAAAATAAAATAATTTAATTAATTAGTTAAATTTAAAGGTAATAAGTGCTACAATAATGTAATTCATGGTAGTAAAATAGAAAGCTTAAATAAATAATTAATATCAGAAAAACGAGAAAAAAAACATAGTATGAGAATAATGTCATAATATTATAAAGTAGTCATTTTACGTGTTATTTGATTTTTTTCTCGTTAAGTTATAACTTTATTCTTGTAATATTATGACTTTTTTTTCATAAAGTTATGACTTTATTTTCGTAATGTTACTACTTTTTTCTCGTAATAATATGACTTTATTCTGGAAATCTCAGATTTTTCTTTCCCCCAAAGTGACCCTAATACTCCTTCGTATATTTGCACTTTGGTCCTCACTGCATTAGACTTATATACTATATACTTAGACCATGAGCTGTGTTACCTTCATCACAATGCTCAAATGTTTTGCAGCTCCAGACAGATTTTATTTTTTTTTCCTAAAATGGCTCTTTTGATAGTAAAGGTTGCCGACCCCTGGTGTAAGCTGGCCTCCCACTGCTCATGGACAACATTAATCACCCAAACCTGGTAAAAAGTGGAAGCATTAAGAAGCTAAAATGCGCTAGCTTCCTATACTTGACTCATTTATTCATAATGTATGGAAGAAGGACATCTAGCTGCGTCACTGAAGGTCTGAGTGGAAATGATCCATTCAGTGTGAATGAGTGAGTTAACGAGTCCTTGAGATCTCTGTTAGTCAGTATTTATGATGTGATTTTTACACATTTGTGTGTCTCCCATCAGCCTGTATGTGCGTGCCAGTTCTGCTGTCATCTCCATAGATTGACCTCATTATGTGGCACTTACTCACTGATTAGGTCTATTTCAGGTCTTATCAACACACATCACGGCCGTGCTTTCCCTCAGCAAATATATCGCACTTGACAGTTTGTCTGAAAACATCATCATCATCAACAAATCAGGCAGGTAGTCAGATTGTACGGCCACATGATGCGTGCTGCTGTTTTCTATAGTAGGCCTATAGAGCTGTGTGTTTCTGTAAGCGTGACAGACAATGACAGGGACAGCAAGGACATGCATGTGTCATCTCTGCACGTGATATATATATATATATATATATATATATATATAAATCACCCCTCTCATAAATGTATCGTTGTTGGCACGAGTACACAGAAAGTTTTCTAGCATGTAGAGAGCACTTTATCACACTAGAAAGACACCCTATACCAGGAGTCAGCAACCTTTACTGTCAAAAGAGCCATTTTAGGCAAAAAAAAACAAAAAACAATCTGTCTGGAGCCGCAAAACATTTGAGCATTGTGATGAAGGTAACACAGCCTATAGTCTAAGTATATGAATCTAATGCAGTGAGGGCCAAAGAGCAGATGTACTACGGAGTATTAGGGCCACATTGAGGGGACATTTTTTTTAATATTACGAGAATAAAGTCCTAACTTTACGAGAAAAAAGTTGTTATGTTATGAGAATAAAGTCATAACTTTACAAGAAAAAAAGTCGGAATATTATGAGAATAAAGTCATAACTTTACAAGAAAAAAAGTCGGAATATTAAGAGAATAAAGTCCTAACTTTACGAGAAAAAAGTTGTAATATTACGAGAATAAAGTCATAACTTTACGATAAAAGAAGTTGTAACATGAGAATAAAATCATAATTTAACTTAAAATTACTACTTTATAATAAACTGGGAAAAAAAAGTTCGGAAACTTGTGTTTGGTGGATTATTTCTCTGTTGTTACAATGCTAATGGTCATTGTATTTTACATCGTTGGAAAGCCTGTTTATTTATCTTCACAATGATGTCCAACTTGTAAGGATCATGCATTTGTGGGATGAGCAGCACAGCTGATTATGTGGGTAGCGCCAAAGAAAAAATTGCCAAAATGCTCTGTCAATGGTCAAACACAAGTTTCCGAACTTTTTTTCCCCAGTATATTATGACATTATTCTCATAATACAACTTTTTTTTTTTTTTTCATAAACCTATGACTTTAATCTTGTGATATTATGACTTTATTCTCATTATATTCTGACTTTATTCTCGAAATCTCTGATTTATTTTTTTTCCTCAATGTGG
This sequence comes from Sebastiscus albofasciatus, assembly GCA_916701655.1. Lineage (NCBI taxonomy): Eukaryota > Metazoa > Chordata > Actinopteri > Perciformes > Sebastidae > Sebastiscus > Sebastiscus albofasciatus. Next base: position 14,394 of record CAKAOI010047554.1, read on the forward strand.
CCCTAATACTCCGTCGTACCGTCGTACCATAGACCTACAACAATGATAAATACAAATGAAAATGTAAACAAAAAAACAGTTATTCATTTACACAATTTTTTTAAAAAAAAAAATCCACAGGGAGCCACTGGAGAGGAGCTGAAGAGATGCATGTGGCTCCGGAGCCGCAGGTTGCTGACCCCTGGTCTAGAGGGCCCTGCATCATGTTTTCTCCACTGGAAGGAGAATAAGGACTACACCATTTAGTATCTGAACGGACCAATATTGTCACTTGCAAGTTTGTTTTTTAAGCTGTTCAGTGTGCAGCTGAATAGCCCATCAGCTAACTAATGTTAGCAGTACACCGGTGGATGTTTACATGGTCGCTTGTTCAGCAAGCCAAGATGCAGCACAACATACTTTATGTCCTTGTTTTTAGATGAGAAATTGGACAGGAAAGTGTAACAAGAACTTAAAACAAAAAAACAAAAAAACAAGTAAAAAAAAGTTACAAACAGACGTGGGAAAAAGGAAAGCACTTTTGTTTACAGATTATTCCCAAAAGAGAACGTATTATATGGAATCTACAGCTTAGATCTTTAAACTGAAACAAAACACCTGCAATTTAATTTCAGTTGGACTTTAATGAATGGACATTAAGGGGACCTTGATAAAACTTTGCATTGCACTTTGCTGATTCCAGCATCTGGAATGTGAGGATTTGCTGCTTTTCTCTGTCTATCACGAACAAAATGAGAATTTGAAGTGTCACCCAGGGCCCCTTTTCACTATTTTACAACGTTTTATTGAACGAACAATCAATTGATTCATAATATATAATAATAATATATAATAATTAGTGCTGTCAATCGATTCAACTATATAATCGCAATTAATGGCTTGATTGTCCATCGTTAATTGTCAAGTATTTAATACTCTTATCAACGTGGGAGTGCTTGCTTCATGCAAATGTATGTATATATATATATATTATTGGAAATCAATTAACAACAAAAAACAATGACAAATTTTGTCCAGGAACTCACAGGTACTGCATTTAGCATAAAAAATATGCTCATATCATAATATTAGTGTGCTGACTTGACTATGACTTGCCCCCAAACTGCATGTGATCATCATAAAGTGGGCATGTCTGTAAAGGGGAGACTCGTGGGTACCCATAGAACTCATTTTCATTCACATATCTTGAGATCAGAGGTCAAGGGACCCCTTTGAAAATGGCCACGGCAGTTTTTCCTCGCCAAAATTTAGTTTGGAGCGTTATTTAGCCTCCTTTGCTGCAAGGTAGTAGGACATGTTTTTTTTTCCAATGGATTCCTCAGGTTTTCTAGGTTCAAATGATACCAGTATCTTTATTCTAGCTTTAAAACTAAGCTTGCTACAACTTCTGAAATATTGATTGCGTTAAAGAAATTAGTGGCGTTAAAATGCATTTGCGTTAACGCATTATTATTAACTTTGACAGCTCTAATAATAATAATAATAATGATGACTATTAGTTGAAGGTCTTCAATATCTGCTGTGTGTGTGTTAATGTGTGCTATGTAGCCAGGTGACATCAGTCCCAGAAATGGGTTGCATTGACAATAACATCATCTGCATAGGTGCATGTGTGCTTGTACAAAGTATGTGTGTGTGTGTGTTTGTATGTGATTAAAAGGGCTATTCAGTCTAAAACTCATTATATACTCAAAAATTAGAGCCACTGGGTTTTAGATTAGCGGTGGTGATTATGTCTCCATTTGTTATTTCCAACGGTTTGCATGAGTGCTTGTGCATTTTTGTGTGTGTATGAAAGACAGGGGAAGACACAGATCACTGTAGACATTACATTATTACACTGATAAACTCAGTGTGTATGTTCTTCATTATGTTTTCATCTGTTCCTTCATTCATGAAAGTCGTTCACCTGAAGAGGGTATATTTGATATATGTGCATTGATCATTGAGTATGTGTGTGTGTGTGTGGGGGTCGTGGTGGATTTAAGTACATATTAAGTACACAATGAGAAAACTCAGCAGTGACATTTGCGTAGTAGATTTGCGTGTTTGAACATGGAAATATGTGTGTGTGTGTGTGTGTGTGTGTGTGTGTACACAAACTCATGTACGCTGCATTCTCATTTCCGTATGCATGCTCGCTTCCCTGCAGTTATTTCAGCATTTCCTGTAGAGTAATTTGTCAGAACCCAAAGAGAGCAGACTGGTTGAGCAGATGTGCAGGAAACGCCACCATTTCCATAATTACCTCCAGAAAAAAAAAAACAACATTCCCTGCAAAAATCAATTTGCCCCTCTAACGAATGCGCTCGTAAAGCAACTGAGACAAATGCAACGAGCTGCAGGGAGCGGCTGCACCTCACCCCAGTTAAACAGCAAAGTGGAGTAGAAAACTAGAGCACAAGTCAATTTCTGTGCAGGCGACATCATGCTTTCAATTAATAATTTCTATGATTTTTTATATGATAAATGTCTGGATGAAGATGAGATTTTGTATGGACATTCATGGCACCCAAAGAATCAATCCTGATGACTTCAGTGATTCCCTTTTCCATGATGGTGACATTTGTGGTCTTTCGTGGCATGTCTTGACAACTATTGGATGTCATTGTGCAACATTAACATCATTGTGATTGGCCCTGGTGCAAATTTTTTTTTGGGCCCTTGCCCCAAACACAAGCACACGCCCGCACTTACACGCACACAACCCCTCCTGACAATTGCAAAGCAGACAATTGCTATACCACCATGGAGAGGCTCATCATGCGACTCCCGTACTGCAGCCTTAGATCAGCACCACGGACAGCGCTACATTTATCAACGCTAACTTAACAGCCTGCTCTGGACTCGGCAGCCACATGTTATCACAGACACAGATTTCAGTAGTTGCACATTTCCAACATATGAGACGTAACCATTACAGTGCTATAGATTTAAATCCCTGATCCCACTCCATAATAACAAAAAGAAACCAGTACTCACCCATTAGAAGTTTATCCTACTGGTCTCGTGCTCTGCAAAGTCCTTAACAACATTGCTTAACAACCGCTTAACCCACTGCTCTTGTTCTGCGGGTAAATGGAAATGCAGGAAGTGGGGCAGTTGAGGTGTGGTCCTGCTCCTGAAATTCTGCTAGGTAGTTTCAATAAATGCATTTAGGCGGAGTTAACAGGCTCTCTTTTCTTTCCCTCTCATCAGTAAAACTAACAAACTTTCTCACAAAGCCAGACTAACTGTTCCAGTCTTTCTGATAAGCTAAGATAATGTCCTACTTGCTCAAGCTTCATATTTAACATACAGTGATAAGAGTGGTGCCTATCTTCTCATCTAACTCCTGGCAAGAAAGTGAATAAGCATATTTTCAAAAATGTGTAACTACTCATTTAACACAACCTATCAATTTTACTAAAGACACAATAATTAGACGAAAAACTTAAAAGCTTAATGATTGAATACCCAGTCCGTTGCCATTCGCCGAATGTCAAATACTGAGGCTTTGTCACGGCCGTTGGCCGTCGACACAAGGCACCCTATAGCACCTGTATGAAGCACACCTGACGGTCCATTAACTAAAATGTAAACCTAGCAGCAGCAACAGTAAATGCTCCAAGAAAGTGCAACAGGTTTGTGGTGACGTAGTTTAAAGGGCGAAACAAATTTGTAAAGTGAAAGTGATACTTGAACAGGATGATGCACAGGAAAGCACAGGAAACAATCAGCTGTTCATTTGTGTCCCGTCACTGTACAAACGTAGTAGTTTTAAGCCCAACCATGTATTCTTTTTTCCTAAACCAAAATATAGTGGGTTTTTTTGCCAAATCCTAAAGTGACGCCAAGGGTAACTATAGTGGTTTTGATGGCCAAACTGGCGTGACACCAAGGGGCGTGACAAATCGGTGTTATGTAATGAGTTGGGATGAGAACGTGTTGGACTACTGGGTTGCTGGCACAGGAACGTAGCTGGGAGTTCAGCCACATTTTCTGTTCTGTTTCTATTACCGCCCTGCATGACATTTTATTTTATTTACTTAACGTTTTGTCACAACTAGCCAAATACCTTGAGTCTTAAAGTATCAGCATCAGCTTTAAAAAAATGTAATTTCAAAAAAAATGTTGAATAAAAATGTGTTGACTAAAAGCCTTGTCATTGTTGGCTCAAGCAGCTATTCAACAATACAGGTTTTCTAGTGTAAGACCTTGCCAGAAGATTTCTAAGATAAACTTTATTGAATGTGGTTACGACTTGAAATTAAATATTATTTTTCTTATCTTTCAATGCTTTTATGAACTGGCTCGAAGAGAATGAGCTTCATCCTATTAAAAAGACAAAAAATCTGTGTTTTCCCTTGAACATACTAATGACCTTTTTCTCTATGAATAATAATAGGACAGGCATGTATTATGTTCTGTACACTTTTCAACATCGAGTCCTTGTACATTCAGGTTTGTTGTTTTTCATTATTAAAATTAGGGTCTTGAAGTTTTCTATCGTTAAACAAAAAGTACATAATAAACTAGAATAAAATAGGTTTGAATCCAGAAAAAATATACTGGCTTACCCTGATATTTGTACCCTAAACCTAACTAATCTCACTCCTCATGCCTAAATCTAACCAAAGAAGGAAACAAGTAATCGAGCTAGAGTTGTGGGTCATGCTTTCACCAGTATGAAAAGAAATCGGTAAAGTCCGATGAATTCATTCTGCATAATAATGACTTAGCCATGTGCTTCTGTTTGTTAAGTGTGTATTTCCTGAGCAATGGGCCTTTGGAGCAATGCGTGTTTGTTTTCGGGATAACGGTCTGTCAAATGGGCTTTCGGTCCAGTGAGACATTATTCGGAGTGGGGTTTTGGAATAAAGGGTCATCTGAACAATGGCCAGTCCCCAGCGTCCTCTGAGTGTCCTCACTCATTCACTCATAACATGGTCTTATAGTTCTGAAAGATTTTGAGGGACAAGGCCAGTTGTCACCTGTCCAAATCCCAAAAATGTGAACATTGCTGATTTTTTTTTTTTTTTTTTTTTCCTGCAGGGGGCTGATAATACATGATAGCAGAGGCACCATGTAGAGCATGTATATATACTGTCATCTTATCTTACCGTACCACTGCCCTCAAAATGGATTTAGCTTCATAATGATTAATGTAACAAAGTGGATCCGACACAGGCACCTTCTAGGATAGCCAAGGTCACTGTGTCAGAGATGAGGAGAAATATTTCTTCATTCACGGGGGGCTTAAACTAGTTTGAGTTTAATATGATTGGATGGAATTGTTGATTCAATCTTAATGTGCCAGTATTGTCCACAGTATACCAAGCCAAAAGCAGTCGCTGCAGCAGTAGAATACTTGATTTAAACACCTTGGTCTCATCCTTAAGAAAGACTGTCATATAATAAAAGTACTCCTCTATACATTTAAAGTAATTATCTCCAAGATTTTCATTTAAATAAATGTCTTACGTCACTATCTGAATTAAGTATCACAATGGTGATTGAGCCTATGGCCACTGATGAAGGCCTTTGCATTTGCAGTATTACGAACTGGGTGTCTGTGGCGACATTCCCGGGAAAAATCACAAGCAGCGCACAGTTAGTGATAAGTTTTCCATCATCCAGCAGTGGTTGGTCTGCCAGAGAGGATAGGTGGAGCTATACTTGCTAGATTTGCTCTTCTACTCACTTGTGTGTGAGGCAGCGTAACCTACTGTTTTTTCCGGACTCTGACCCTGTTCAGACCTGGCATCGACATGCGTCCTGAGTGATCTGATAACAAGTGGACAGCTTTAAGTACGTCTATTCACACATTGGCATTAGAATGCATCTCCACATGTGTCTCAAGCGTCTTGTGATTGGACCTCAGTCTCCCGCTCTATATGCAAATAATCACGTAGCAAACACATGGCTAACACAGAAGGTACTGTGATGTAATATTAGATGAATGTCAGTAGTAATATCCTACATATTCGTGAATTTGTATTTGGGTACATTCAAATTAAAGGTTATTGTACCTGCGATCCCTGGGGACCTCCGTGCCGCAGACAACGCTGCCTTTGCCTGGCAACGGAGGGGGGGGACGTCATTTTTGTAGGCGGTCCTTAATGTGGCCCATTGCACATTCGCGTTCACACTGCTAAAACAATGTGGCCATATGTGGTCCAGACCACCTCTGAATGTGGTCTGAGCATTCGTAAATACATCTTGAGTGTGTTCACACCTGTACTTAGAGCTGTCCACTTGTGATTGGATCACTCAGAACGCATGTCAAAGGCCCATATCGTGCTCATATTTAGGTTCATACTTGTATTTTGCGTTTCTACTAGAACATGTTTACATGCTGTAATGTTCAAAAAAACTTTATTTTCCTCATACTGTCTGCCTGAATATACTTGTATTTACTCTCTGTCTGAACGCTCCGTCTTAGTGCATTTCAATGGAATTGCGTTTAAAACCGTGTAATGGTCTAAATATTGTATATTTATGACATCACAAATGGACAGAAACCCTAATGGCTTGTTTCAAACGCACAATTTCTGAATACGGGCTGTGTGTATTTCTCCGTATATTGAGCGTTTTGATAGTTTAACAGTATTTATATAGCACTTAAACCTGCTTTATAATATAAAAGACATGGAAATCTCACTTTTTACAATATGGGACCTTTAATACCAGGTCTGAAAAGGTCCTCTGTTAGCATTGTGATTAAACGGTTACAATGGCTGAAGAAACAAAGAAAAGAGTGTTGACTAGCGATGATGAACGTTCAAAAACAAGTGCAAATTGACTGGCATTCTCACAAACAAAAACACACCTGCAATTACCACTTACTGCCACAGGGACCGCCAAATACAATGAAAGGGAGAACTTTGAGATTTGTAACCCTAATGTTTATCAGCCATGTTGATTTTAAAGTTGTGATTATTCGTCTCCTTAATAACAATACCATAAATTACAATCCTGTCATCCCGTTGACTGCCTTTCAAATAGCCTAAACTAAAGCAGAACTTCCATCAACTACATGCATAACACAATCCAAGTACATCTGGAAGTCACCGATGTAAATGACATCTGCAGGTAACATTCTGCTTCATTTTTGGCTATTCATCTATTTGAACATTAAAACCCCTCCGAGCTCTTCACCTCAGGTGAATCAGAACACATACCTCCTGACGTAAAAAGCAATTATCTAAAACCACATGAACTTAATAAGGAACTGACAAGGGGCTGCCACGCGCCCTGTAGCTCCATATCTGTGTTCCCGTCTTCTATATACTGTATGTAATGAACATAAGGTGGTTTGTGTATAATAATTCAGCAATTTATTACCGTAACATGTTCACATTTCTTTATGGCCTGAACTTGCATTCCGGGAACTGCAAGATATTGTTAAATGGATGTACAAATTGATGATGATAATAAAGGGTAACAAGGTTGTTATTGTTACAGCCAATAAGATTTTTATGGACAATTACTCGGCACAATCTTTTTTTTTTGTGGTGATTTTTTTCCTTTATATCAAAATGATTATACTGTAATGATTTTTTATGTGTGCACTTATATGTATATATAAATGGGAGTGTGGAGGGGGGCACATTAGCTAACAAGCTTGTATGTTTTTGTGTTGAGTTTGAGCTTTAAGTAGAAATATGATATCATCAGGAATGTCAAAGTTTATATATTAATAATTATAAACTGCTGGGTTCAGTGCAAGTTCAAACCTGAACAAGTGTTTTCGTCTGAAAGCCACCTCCACCTCCTCCTTTCTGCGATGCACACTTTGATTTGTGTGTTCGCCTTCAGCCACTCTTCAACTGCTTTCAGTGGTTACATATTTACTGACATCCAACCCATTTGTGCCTGCAACTAAAGTTTTTAATTTCCTTTGGTGGAAATGTTTTCTGGGCTTGCTCAAAGCACAAATGTGAAGACATTTTCCAGCTTTTCAGTTGAAATGGGAGTTTTTCTTATCATAGCATATCTAGTATATGGACACATTGGACTACTGTTTTTGCAATAGACTCCAATATATTTTAGGAAAAAAATCAGTAGTCCATTGTGCCCAAATACTAGATATAGTATGAAAAGAAAGTGGCTGTATCTCAGAAACTACATGGTATCTATGAACTCATAACAAGTTGAAAATCTGACTTTGACTATTGATAAAAGTGTGATTTTTCATGTGATCTAAAAGTTTCAATGTTGTACTTTTAGGCACTTGCCCGAAGTATGGTCGTACCAAATTTAAAAACTTTTGACTATAAATCCTTTCAGGTCTAAGGCCTTGAACAACAACAACAACAACAAAAACAATGATTCAGCTCTTCTACCTCCCACAACTTTCACTGTTCATACACAATTTACTTGAACTGCTTTCAATGCTCACACTTCAGCTGACACTTTGTTGAATTGCCACTAATTTATTTCAGAAATTCAACAAACATCCAGCTCAATCAGCCTGTTCTCATTCACAGGGCGTCAAATACCGATGCTGTATCACAACCGTCGGCGTTCGGTACTGACGCACAAGGCACCCTTGAGCGGCGTTATGAGACGCACCAGACTTTCCATTAACTACAATGTAAATATGGGTAAATGTAAATGCAGAGGTCAAAGTTCATGTATGTACCTGTACAGTATGTATATGACCAATATACACAAGTTTAAGATAAAGCAGCAGTGGGTAGA
>CAKAOI010047555.1:0-24950 GCA_916701655.1 Sebastiscus albofasciatus
AGAACAGAAAGAGAAGAAGAAGTAAAGAGAACCAACCTGCTCTGTGTAACTGAAGCTGAGGGTTGAAAACAGCGTCCAGTAGTTTCTGTTGTCGCTCGTTCTCCTCTTTTGATCGAGAAAGTTCCTCCTCGTACTCTGCTATCGTTCTTTCAAACAGCCCAAATATCTCTTCAGCAGCCGCAGTTAGTCGCTGCTTCACCAACGCTCTCAGCATTTGGACTTTACACATTTTAAAACTTTCTCAACTCAACAAAGAGACTCTGCTAACTTGGGTGTTTCTGCTTCACACCATCTTGATCAAGAATACTGCTTCCTCCGGGGCACATTATAGTTGCTGAGCTTCAAAATAAAAGCCCAGAGGTGTTATTGAAATTACAGACTTCCTCAGAAAAACACATCCGGAAAGTACGAAGGGGTATCAGGGAAAACATTTAGGAAAAAAAATAATAATCTGACATTTCTAGAATTAAGTCAGAAGTTAAAGAGAAAAAAGTCATAATATTATAAAGTAGTAATTTTACGTGTTATTTTATAGGGTAAATAGTGGGAACTTGAGGAGCGTGGAGCATCTTGTGAAGTTATACTTTAGTTTAGGTTCCACAAATAACCAAATACTTCATCTTTTGGCACATCAGCACCACATTATCATCAGTATCAGGACATTGAAAAGATTACTGCATCTTTAGTGAAGGAGGAAATTACTTTTTTTCTCCTAAAGTTATGATTTTATTCTCGTAATATTACGACTTTTTCTATTGTTAAGTTATGACTTTATTCTCGTAATATTAATATTTTTTTAGCGCAGAGTTATGACTTTATTCTCGTAATATAACGACTTTTTCTCGTAAAGTTATGAGTTTATTCTCATAATGTTACAACTTTTTTATGACTTCATTCTCGTAATATTACAATTTATTTTCACGTAAAGTTGTGACTTTATTCTCGTAATATTACGACTTCTTTATGACTTTATTCTCATAATATTACAACTTATTTTCTCATAAAGTTATGATTTTATTCTCGTAATCTCTGATTTTTTTTCCGTCCGTGTGTGGCCCTGATACTCCGTCATACAAGAAACACTTGCTGCTTTTGACTGATTCAACCAACTCAGTTTGAAGAAAGACTAATATTTTATTACATTTTCAGGGCTCTGAAAAAACAATGAACCACATTCAAAAGATGATGGTAGTTTGTTTCCCTTTCCTTTAAGTTTCAGACAGGAGATAGAAGTTTTGGTTTCGGAGTGTAAATCTAATATTTTATCTGTTTTTGTTGCTGCCCAATTAAGGTTAATGTTGTTTTTTAGATTCTTCGGTAAGCCACATTTCAGAAAGAGTGAATCTGCTTCTTAACATGAAAAATTATGCCAATTAATGTAGTCCCATAAAAAATAGTCTTATAAAGTATATGTAGTGTATAGTCAGCCTTTTTACGGTTATAAGATATTGTATTTACTACTGTGTAGAAGACAAAATCCATCTGCAAAAACATGTAAGAACATGTTCTCTGTGCCCTGTGTGAACTACAATAGACCTCTGTCTCTCCTGTCTTTTTTAAGTGAAACTACCTGCATGGGCCTCTGATGGTTCAAGGTTGGGGAGTGAAGGAATAGATAAGGCGATGTCAAAGAGCATGTAGGATAGAAGGGAGAGGATTCTCCCACTCTGCAGACTGGGTGCCTCATCTCTCGAATAAACAGACAAGGAACTCAAGAAATCTGTGTCTTCATTTGCTTATTGAAAAAAATACAACATATACTAAACTATTATTGCGGAACTCTGAATAATTAAACTAGTGCAGTGGCCGTTCAGAAGGGGCTGATTTCTTGTTCTGTGGTGTTGCAGGTTTCTGGAGAACCGCTCATACAAACAATTTACACTCGACACTGATCGCTAATCAGAGCTGCGCTGTTATTTCCTTGTTTTTTTTTTTAAGGGAGTTCTGCTGATAGAGACACCAGCTCAGAGCGGGACTGTCTGGAGAGCCCTGAAGCCCTTAATAATAAGCCCTTATTAATAACCACTATAACCAAAAAATACCATATCAATAACTAGTACGTTAAAGGTTTTTGTAGTTCTTGTCATAGAAGAGGTTGCCAGTATTCACTATTATGCAACATTAAAGAGGCCAACAAATTAATTCCACAAGCATTTATTTAAGACAGTAATGGTTAAAACACAATATTAATCTACTAAATAACTAAACTAAACAAACCAAACAGTGTGTGTATGTGTGTGTGTGTGTGTGTGTCAAAGAGAAAATGGTGTTCTAGGTTTAAAATGGCGACTGAGGCCGATTGGCCAACAAAACAATATGGCAGACAATGTAAAACTACAAAGATGGCCGAATCACAGAAGGCCACGGGACACATATGGTGCCTTCAAATGAAACTCGTGAGCTCGCGTTTACAACATGGGAAGTCATGTTCACGATATGTTTGGCGTTCAAGTGGTTAAGTCGTGAGAACACAGAGGCTAACAATTTAGCAAGCTAGCAAGTGGATAATATAATGCAGGAAATACAAAGGCATAATGACAGAGGAGAAAGATGAGGCCGTTGGGAATATCAACATTTTCATCAGACATGTTGTAAAATCACCCAGTAAAACAATATACGACTAAAATTACAATATATTAACTTATTATGCACACAACTCGGGAAATCGGAGCTTTCAGAATCTTTCCACTTACGAAGTCGTAAATACGACATGAGGGGGGCGTTCATATGGACTCTTCTGGTGAACACCACCACATCTGACTAACTCTTGTTATGAGAAGATGTAGTCTGAGGAATCAAAGGTTAAAAGTTCAATACCCAATATCTTTGGTGTAGGATAGCCACACAAAATTAGAATTATTCAGAGAGTTTAAACCTGACTGAGGTTCTCTGGTCTCCATCCAATCATCAGTCTCAGGTTCAGAAGAGTCTTCAGTCTCGTCATCAGTATCTGGTTGTAAATGTCTATCTGGTTCTGAGTTCCTGGCTGGTTTTGGTTCTGGTCCTCCAGTCAGCTTCTGTTTTCATCAAGAATCCGGGATTTTCTTTGATCAGGATATGTCCTTTAACTCCCACATAAAACAAACTTCAAGGACTGCCTTCTTTCATCCACGTAACATTCTAGACTAGATTACTGTGGCTCCTTATTATCAGGCTGCTCCAGTAAGACTCTAAAGACTCTCCAGTTGATCCAGAATGCTGCGGCATGTGTACTGACAAAGAATAAAAGAGATCACATCTAAAATCATCCTCCTCACCTACAAAGCCCTAAATGGACAAGCACCATCATATCTTAGCTCCCATATACCAGCTCCCAGTTTAGTCTGGGAGGCAGACACCCTCTCCACATCTAAGAGTAGGCTTAAGACTTTCCTCTTTGATAACGCTTACAGTTAGGGCTGGCCCAAGGCTGGCTCAGGCTGCCTTGGACCAGCCCCTAGTTCTGCTGCTGTAGGCCTAGAGTGCCGGGGGACTTCCTACGACACACTGAGCTCCTTTCTCCTTCTGTATATATTCATGTCCCATTCATGCAAGTTACTAACTTGATTTCTTCCCTGGAGTCTTTGTGCTTTCTCGTCTCGCAGGTATCCATGAATCGGGGTTGCGTTGGCTGCCTGCTTGACACCCTCGGCTACCATCATTATTATCAGCCTTTTTTTATTATTAGTAGTAGTTATATTTCTATTATCATTTCTCTCTCTCTCTGTATCTCTCTCTCTCACCTGCTCTATATGAAAAGCATCTTGAGATAACCTCTGTTATGATTTTACCCTATATAAAAACAATCTGAATTGCATTGAATTGAATCTGTACAGTAGAGCTGCTGGCTGGAGGCTGTGCCACTCTGTTCTCCTCAGTTTGAGTTTGATGAAGCTGTGAGGGCTGATCATCAACACATTTATGTGCTTTGACCTGATGACGCCAGGCAAATGTTTTGCCACAAACACTGCAGCTGAATGGTTTTTCTCCTGTATGTGTTCTCATGTGTTTCCTCAGTGTTCCGCTTTCCCTGAAAGCTTTACCACACTCTGAGCAGCTGAACGGTTTCTCTCCTGTGTGATGTGTCATGTGGCTTGTCAGCTGTACCTTCTGTATAAATCTTTTACCGCAAAATGAGCAACTGAAAGGTTTCTCTCCTATATGTGTTAACGTGTGTCTCCTCAGATTTACACTTTCATTGAAAGCTTTTCCACAAACTGAGCAAGTGAAAGGTTTCTCTCCTGTGTGGGTTCTCATGTGAGCATGTAAACGTCCACTCTGTGCAAAAGATTTCTTACAAACTGAGCAGCTGAAAGGTTTCTCTCCTGTATGATATCTCATGTGTACCTTCAGATCTGACTTACGCCAACATCTTTTACCACACTCCGAGCACTTAAATGTTTTCACACCAGCAATACAATCCTTATCACTGTCAGGAGCTTCATCATTATTCAGAGAGTTTAAACCTGATTGAGGTTCTCTGGTCTCCTTCCAATCCTCACTGTCATCAGTCTCAGGCTCAGAAGAGTCTCCAGTCTTGTCTTGTAAATGTCTATCTGGATCTGAATTCCTGGCTGGTTCTGGTCCTCCACAGTTCTCTCCATCAGCTTCTGTTTCCATCTGTTCAGTTTGTCTTTGATGAAGCTGTGAGGACTGAGGTTTCTCTTCATCATCATCTTCACTCTTCACAGAGACAGGAGAGAATGTGAACTTGATGATATCATCCTCCTCCAGCCCTTGAAGCTGCTCTCCCTCCTGACTGGTACAGAGTTCCTCCTGTTCCTCTTTAATGTGTGGGGGCTCTGGGTCCTCCTGGTCCGGACTGGAGCTCCACTCTTTCTGCTCAGGGGGAACATCTTCTTCAACCACCAACAGCTGCTGGACATCTGCAGGAAACACACACAGAAAATGTTATTTATTCATCATAGCTCAAAACCTCCATTAAAAACTCCCACCACCCCCTCATGCCAAAGCATCTGTCAATGTTTAGAACTTCAATGAAAGGGTAAAGAGAGATTTTTTTTCATCCTATCTGTCTGTCTTGCTAACCTAGCTGGGCATCTCTTGGTCTGTGTGTGTCTTGCTTGCTTGTCAGCCATTTCCAGGGCTGTGTTCTCTGACTTTGTGCCTGGCAACAGTGTTTATAAACTGGAGAAAAAGATAACCATATATATGCGCATGTACGCAAAGAAAGTTACACTTCCCAGCATCAGCCTCTGTGGGGACCAGCCCAGACAATATATGGGCGCGGTGGATCAATCAATGAAGTTGTGGTTACATAGCACATTTCGTACGACAGGTGTAAACTCGATGTGCTTAAAAATAATAACAAAAACAGGCAAAGATCATACATGACAAAAACATTTAAAACAAGGTAAAAGTGAGCATGGATCATACCCCCGCTCACTGCTTGACCCATACTAAAGTAGGGCCAAAGGTTTTGGAACTAATGGAATTAATGGGCATTAACTAATTAACTAATGGGCACCCTGGACTTTTAACCCCCAAAAGGCACAACTAAACCACACTGTCAACCATCATACCAAATTTGAAGTTCCTAAGTTAAATAGTTTCCGTGTTCAGGTAACATGCGGAGTGTGCTCATAAAAATAATCTACCCTAACATCTCTGCCTAGTTTTATACAAAAGACACTCAAAAAAACGTAACGTAATGCTACAAAAAGAGAATAGAAGCTAACAAATACCTCAAACCTACCTTCTTGTTGTTCTTGGTGCTGTTAGACCACCCCGTTAATACAGGTATGTGTGGAAGAGTAAACAGTTTTGAAACCGCAGCAAAAATTTAGTTTTTGAAAGACTAAACCCCGACAAATATGGCTTGAAGCAGAATATTTCATTAGATAAAAACATGTTGTGAGTTTTAGAATTGATTACATCTGTCTTTTCAAATAAATTTTGACTTATGGACTGAGACAATTACAGAGAATTAGCGTCGAGAGACGGTGGACTGGACAAAAAGCAGAGTTTTTATTGTCTTCAATAGGGGCAGAGAAACACGAGCCGTACTGGAAACGACTGACTTTGGGGTTTAGAGCACAAAATTAAGTTATGTGTCAAAAAAAAAAAAAAAATTGGTTAACAGTGTGTCAATCAACTTAGTCAGCCGATTTGGGGAGGGCCCATTCACCGGACCTTTTCTGTGGCCTGTTTGTGTCCACCTACCAGTACCTACGGCAGCATCTGCAGCTGAGGGAAACACACCTGCATCTCCATCCTAGAAGATACAAGTTGCTTGCTTGACTTACCGTCTTCTTGGGTCAGGTGTGTTTGGTGCAGCTCGGCCATGGGGAGGTAGTCAACAGCATAATCAGACAGGTGTGGTGGAGGTCTAACCTCCCTGGGAGGTCTCCGGCGTGCCACTTGTGGATCGGCTCCGACATCGGTATCCTCAGGCTCCATTATCTTCAGTAATTACTGGATCCGGCTCCAAGGACCACCTGAAACGGAGAGAAGTTTACCTCCTGGATATTCATTGGCCTGGCTGAGTAACCCTTCAGGTATTACTCCAGTTAGAGGGTATGGTGGAAACATTAAGCACTATGTAGAGTGGAATGGAATTGTTAGATTGGGTTTTGCGACTAATTAAACGCCGTACAGAGCGCTGTAGGGATGACGTATTTCTGTTGTCCAACAGGAAGTGATCATCTCCCTGGTTCCCTCTACTAACAGCCAATGGGATAGTTCCATTGGGGTTTGGATTATTGCAGAAAATAATCTAAACATTTATGATTCTGATTTTGTTCATCAAGATAATCTCCACTAATGAACACCACTTTATGATTTATGAAGCGTGAATGCAAACAGCAGAAGTAAAAAGCTAACGTTAGGCTACAAACCAACTACACCGCGGTCACATGAGTACTGTATAAACACAACAAGGCTGTAAAGGAGGACGAGTCGGCGTGATGACGTTTAGTCGTATCATTTAGACACTCGTTAGCAACTGTCTTTTTAAAGACAAGTAAAGGCTGGAAAATTCGCCAGTGGGATATTGACTGACTTTATATCGTAGAACAAAACGTTAAAATCTCTCCAGCTTGTGTTAACCACAGACCTTATTTCAGCCATCTAACTAAAATCACATTGACTTTGTCCGAAATCTCATACGATGTACTACGTACTCACTATGTGTACTATCGTTCATCATACTTTAGTGTGAATAAACAGTAGCATGGATCTCTGAGCAGTAATTTATGTCGTCACTTCTTGAGCGCCTCCTCGCCGGGAGATGTATAACCATGGTAACCAGTCTCATCTGACCAAAACAACGGTTTGTGAGAATCGTTTCAAATATTTTTATAAAGAAGCATGTGCATGTCAGTGATACAGACTTCTGTGGGGTTTGTATCATGCCTCATTTCTGATATGTGTCTACAAAAAACAAACAATACTAGGAACTAAGGGCAAACAAAAATGGAGACAAGCAAATACAAAGAACATAAGGAGTTAAAGGAAAAACAAACAAACAAAAACAAAATTAATAAAATAAATAAACCACCCTAAGTCACACAACTCAAGGAAACATTGGCCGGTTTGTGAGAATCAAAGTCTGAATTAATTTAAAATATATATATATATTACACCCAGCAAAGTGAAATCTGATACTTAGTTATATTAAATCGTTACTGACGTCACAGAGCAACGTTCGTTATGAACGTCGTCGTTACTACCGCATTGAATTGTGGGATATTTATGCCGCCGTAGTATCCAGCGAGGCTTATTGAAGGAGGCTAGAACATGGGTCTGGGGTATTACGCATGCGCAATGTAACTGAAGCTGCGGTCATGCGTTGCGATTGGCTGACCAGGTATGACCCTGTGATGACGCGTGACCCATCCTCTTTCAGTAGGCCTTGGTGTCCAGCGTTGCATACTGTAATATTTCACCGGAAATAGTATGTAATTCACGTACTATCAGTTTCATAGTACGGTTTAGGACATAATAAAATACCTTACATACTGTTTTAACGTACTAAATGACATGTTAGTGTCGAATTTCAGACGCAGTCATTGAGGAGGAAACAGGAAGTGCTAAAATGCTGACTCATTCCCTAGTCTATAGGAGAAGCCGCTGAGGCTCATGGGTAATGTAGTATTCAGAACAGGTCATAAAGATGGAGTCACTCAAACTGCTGATAAGAACACAAACAACTCAATAATTTGACGTCTTTAGTCTACTGCAGCAAAAGTACTAATTTACATTATGAAAATACTCCACTACAAGTAAAAGTCTTGTTTCCCAGCAGTTTAAAAGGTCTAATAGAAGAAGTAAAGAGAACCAACCTGCTCTGGTAGAACCAGAGAGAGAACAGAGAGAGAAGAAGAAGTGAAGAGAACCAACCTGCTCTGGTAGAACCAGAGAGAGAACAGAGAGAGAAGAAGTAAAGAGAACCAACCTGCTCTGTGTAACTGAAGCTGAGGGTTGAAAACAGCGTCCAGTAGTTTCTGTTGTCGCTCGTTCTCCTCTTTTGATCGAGAAAGTTCCTCCTCGTACTCTGCTATCGTTCTTTCAAACAGCCCAAATATCTCTTCAGCAGCCGCAGTTAGTCGCTGCTTCACTTTACACACTTTTCTCTAGACAACAAAGAGACTCTAGATAACAAAACGATACGTGTTTCTGCTGGACGCCATCTTGATCAAACAGTATGAAGTTAGCCTCAATAAAGAATACAGCTTCCGGGTCACGGTATAGGGGCAGAGCTTCAAAATAAAAGTCCAGAGGTGTTATTGAAATTACAGACTTCCTCAGAAAAACACACGCAGGAAGTACGAGGGAGTATTATAGGGCCATATTGAGGAAAAAATAAATCTGAGATTTTGAGAAAAAAGGTCACGATATTGAGAATAAAGTCATAAGTTTAAGAGAAAAAAAGTCGTAATATTACAAGAATAAAGTCCTTTTAAACCTCTTTCTTGGCGGCTCTGAGGAGACGAATGTATTTGTAAGATTCATACGTAGCTAAATTTAAGGGAGTTGGTGATGAGATATAGCTGTAATCTTTGATTTTGATTATGGAGGACTTTTTTAATCTATCAGAAAACCTAAGGATTATTCTATTTTTTCCCAGTATCAACAGAGAGTAACCAGTGGAAACAATTTCCCTCCCAATACACCTTTCAAAAGACACTTTCTCCAACATTTCTTTAAATTTTGATTTATTACTTGGATTGAAATTTCTCTAAGTGACTACAGAGTTGTTTTTTTTTACCTTATGTCCATCTGATGAAACAATTAGAAAAAGTATCTGATATATCTGAATAAAACTCCTGACATAGCTCCATAGTTAAAGAGTATTAATAATTTGTTTCCCTGGTAGGTTTGCTAAAAGTGGGATCAAAATAAATTATAATATAAATTGTTTCGAAAATCTTCTGACTTTACATTAATATACATACAATAACTTTACATTAAACACCTCGGGGCACCTCACTTCTTAACAAAGGGAAAATGATAGCCAATTAATGCCATCTCATAAAGGATACTAAACTATCAATGTGAAACTCTGATTAATAATTAAATGAATAACTATAACCAAAAATGAACATATTAATAGTTAATAAGTTGAAAGATGTCATAGTTCTTGTCATAGCAGGTTGGTAGCGTTCACTCTCAGACAACATTAAACAGACCAGCATGTTTATTAAGTATTTATTTGAAAGATAATAATGATTAAAACATAATATTAATCTACTAAACTAAATGATCCAAAGTGTGTGTGTGTGGAAAAAAAATGGAGTTCTAGGTTCAAAATGGCGACAGAGGCCACATGGCCTACAAAACAATATGGCGCGCAATGTAAATCTACAAAGATGGCCGAATCAAAGATGGCTGCCTGGACATGCGTTCCAAATCGCATACTTTTTCTTTTCACTTTTAGGACATTCTGTAGTTGCACTTATAAAGTACGTACTATAGTTTTTATGCCCATACGAAGCAAGCAACCCAAACGTCCTGACTACATTAATATCACAAAATAAAACTCAGTGAACAGCATTCAATCGAATCAGTACATGCACACTGACAGAAGTTAAACAGTCTTCGTTAGCCATGTGCCATTACTGTGCTAATGCTGCACTAGGCTAGGCCCAGCTGCATCACCAAGTCCATGAAGAAGAAAGGGGTTCCTTTGTTAGCCGACGGTTCCGTCAGTGATGGAGGAGATGATGTGGTCCTTGCTGTGCTGTGTTCCAATTGTGCAGATTATTGGAAAACCGGACGCTCCAGTCCTTACTGAGCTACCCAGGAATCTCTCTGGCCTCCTCTTCCTTAGACAAAGAGTTCTGTGTAGTTTATGTCTGCTTTGTTAGCGGGCCATACCCGAGAGCTGGGAAGAGAGGAGAGAAGGCAAAGGAAGATTCCCTATACTGTATATGAAAGGCGGGTTTTCACACCTCTGAGTGAATACTGAAGGATCCTGGGAAACTGAGTCAATGGCTCTGTCGTCATTTTGAGTGGTGAGTCACAACAACTCAAACTAAACTGTCGGGGAATCACGTCCCTAGTAGGTGTTTTAGAGGGACTGTCAGAGAGGACTTGTCTGATCTTTCCTCAGCGTCAGACCACAGACGGACTCTCGGCTCCACCGTTCGTGTTGTTAAGACTTGAGCTGTGTTGATGTGATTGCTCAGCTCTTCACATTGAGCTGACAAGTTGTCGGAAAGGGATTTTAACTCATCCACATCCTTCTGGGTGAATTGTAGACTCGATTTGCGGTATATAGCTCCTTTAAGTCCCCATCTAGTCTTATGTTGAAGGAGTCCATGATCATCTACTCTCCTGTTGTTAGAGTAAGTCCTTGTAAAAGCACTTCTGTTGTCCAAGGAGGTCACGTACCTGTGCAGTGGTGATTAACTACTCATCACATTTCACAGCCATTAGTGGCGTGATTTCACTCGTTATGAGAGGGTGTAGTCCTTAGGAATCAAAGGCCGGGATTCAGCCTTGATACTTAGACCGATCCAATAGTTCAAAATCCAACATCTTTGGTGTAGGATACCCACGCAAAACTAGAATTATTCAGAGAGTTTAAACCTGACTGAGGTTCTTTGGGCTCCATCCAATCATCAATTACTGCAGTCTCAGGTTCAGAACAGTCTCCAGTCTTGTCAACAGTATCAGGTTGTAAATGTGTATCTGGATCAGAGTTCCTGGCTGGTTCTGGTCCTCCACAGTCCTCTCCATCAGCTTCTATTTTAATCTGTACAATAGAGCTGCTGGCTGGAGGCTCTGCCTCTCTGTTTTCCTCAGTTTGAGTTTGATGAAGCTGTGAGGGCTGATCATCAACACATTTATGGCTTTTGACCTGTGAACGCCAGGCAAAACTTTTGTTACAAACACTGCAACTAAAAGGTTTTTCTCCTGTATGTGTTCTCATGTGTTTCTTCAGAGTTCCACTTTCCCTAAAAGCTTTACCACACACTGAGCAGCTGAACGGTTTCTCTTCTGTGTGATGCATCATGTGGTGTGTCAGCTGTATCTTCTGTATAAATCTTTTACCACACAATGAGCAGCTGAAAGGTTTCTCTCCTATATGTGTTAACAAGTGTCTCTTCAGATTTACACTTTCACTGAAAGCTTTTCCACAAACTGAGCAATTGAAAGGTTTCTCTCCTGTGTGGATTCTCATATGATTCTGTAAACTTCCACTCTGTGCAAAAGATTTCTTACAGAATGAGCAGCTGAAAGGTTTCTCTCCGGTATGCGATCTCATGTGTACCTTCAGAGTTCCCTTGGTGCCAAATCTTTTCCCACAGTCAGAGCAACTAAATGGTTTCTCAATAGTAATGAATCTCAAATCAAAGATAGGGACTTCATTTTTCAAAGAGTTTAAACCAGACTGAGGATCTCTGGTCTCCTTCCAGTCATCACTGTCATCAGTCTCAGTCTTAACATGAATATCAGGTTGTAAATATCTATCTGGATCTGAGTTCCTGGCTGGTTCTGGTCCTCCACAGTCCTCATCATCAGGTTCTGTTTTAATCTGTACAGTTTCGCTGCTCGCTGGAGGCTCTGCCTCTCTGTTCTTCTCAGTTTGAGTTTGATGAAGCTGTGAGGACCGACGATCAACACATTTATGGCTTTTGACCTGTGAACGCCAGGCAAAACTTTTGCCACAAACACTGCAGCTGAAAGGTTTTTCTCCTGTATGTGTTCTCATGTGTTTATTCCGAGTTCCACTTTCACTGAAAGCTTTACCACATACTGAGCAGCTGAATGGTTTCTCTTCTGTGTGATGTGTCATGTGGTGTGTCAGCTGTACCTTCTGAATAAATCTTTTACCACACAATGAGCAAATGAACGGTTTTTCTCCTGTATGTGTTCTCATGTGTTTCTTCAGAGTTCCACTTTCACTGAAACCTTTACCACAAACTGAGCAATCAAAAGGTTTCTCTCCTGTGTGGACTCTCATGTGATTCTGTAAACTTCCGCTCTGTGTAAAAGATTTCTTACAGACTGAGCAGCCGAAAGGTCTTTCTCCTGTATGAGATCTCATGTGTACCTTCAGAGTTCCCTTGAGGCCAAATCTTTTCCCACACTCAGTGCAGTGATATAGTCTTTCACCAGTAATACATCCCAAATCACTGACGGGGTCTTCTTCATCATTATTCAGAGAGTTTAAACCTGACTGAGGTTCTCTGGTCTCCTTCCAGTCATCACTGTCATCAGTCTCAGTCTTAACATGAATATCAGGTTGTAGATGTCTATCTGGATCTGAGTTCCTAACTGGTTCTGGTCCTCCACAGTCCTCTCCATCAGCTTTTGTTTCCATCTGTTCAGTTTGTCTTTGATGAAGCTGTGAGGACTGAGGTTCCTCTTGATCATCTTCACTCTTCACAGTGACAGGAGTGAATGTGAACTTGATGATATCAGCCTCCTCCAGCCCTTGAAGCTGCTCTCCCTCCTGACTGGTCCAGAATTCCTCCTGTTCCTCTTTAATGCGTGGGGGTTCTGGGTTCTCCTGGTCCAAACAGGAACTCCAGTCCTCCTGCTCTTCTTTAACAACCAACAGCTGCTGGACGTCTGGAGGAAACAGGAAACACACACAGAGACATTACATAACATTTTTTTTGTTCATTCACATCACAGCTCAAAAACTCCTTATTAAATTTCTACAGATCACTGAGCATCAAACAGCTTCACAGCGTCAGTCAGTCAGTATATCACACAGGCCGCTCACAAGGGGGGAAAACGGAAAAGCTTTCTAGCCCCAAAATGAGAGTGAATTGTGGGAACAGCAATCAGGTAAACTTGTGTTCTCTCCAAGTTTGATGTCAGCAGATAACAGAAACGTTAAGTTGATAAACTAGCTCGCAGCGCATCTCTCTCTAGTCTGTCTGTTTTGCTTGCCAGACAATTCTAGGGCTGTGTTCTTTCCCTTTGTACCTGACAGAAGTGAGAGTGAAATATAACTTTTTATAACGTTTGATAAACGCCAACGGGTGACAGTGTTTATAAACCGCAGCTCGGAAAAGATAACTGCGTTGTGCATAAACATGCGTTCCTATGCGCATGCACGAAATTAAACTTGCATTTTCTAGCATCAGCCTCTGTGGGGACCAGTCCAGACAATATATATGGATCAATCAATCAAATTGTAGTTATGTAGCACATTTCATACGACAGGCGAAGACTCAATGTGCTTCAAAATAATAACAAAAAACAGGAAAAGATCATACATGACAAAAAACATATAAAATAAGAACATATGAGATAAGAAGGTATTACATATATATACAAACTAGGGTTGTCAACTTTAACGCGATAATGGCGCTTTAACACAAAATCGCTTTAACGCCACTAATTTCTTGAACGTATTAACAAAATCAAACATTCGGAGGTTGTAGCGGCTCAGTTTTAAAGCTAGAGTGAAGATACTGGCATCATCTGAAACTATAAAAACTTAAGAATCGATTGGTACCAACCATGTCATACTTGCACTACATTTTGGCGAGGAAAAACTGCCATGGCCATTTTCAAAGGGGTCCCTTGACCTCTGACCTCAAGATATGTGTATGAAAATGGGTTCTATGGGTACCCACGAGTCTCCCCTTTACAGACATGCCCACTTTATAATCACATTTGGACAAGTCATAGTCAAGTCAGCACACTGACACACTGCAGCCCAACAGGCAACAACAGCTGTCAGTTTGCCATGTTATGATTTGAGCATAGTCTTTATGCTAAATGCAGTACCTGTGAGGGTTTCTGGACAATATTTGTCATTGTTTTGTGTTATTAATTGATTTACAATAATAAATATATACATATATTTGCATAAAACAGCATATTTGCCCACAGATAAAGGAATGTGAGATTAATTTGCGATTGAATGTGGTTAACTATGTTAATCGACTGACAGCCCTAATAAAAACATATAAGATAAGAAAGTATTATTATTAAAAAGAGAATAATAATAATAATAATACTGATTCTAAAATAACACACACATAAAAAAGATGTGTTTTAGTCTGCTTTTAAAAGGAGACACTGTTGCAGCTGTAGCAAGCTAGGTGGTTAACCCGGTTCACCAGGTTAATCAAGCTCAATAACGCAGCAAAACAAAAACAGATTGGATGGCAAGTCCTCGTCCCCACAGCGTTCAGGCAGCCTAAGTAACTAATGATAATGTTTATGTATGCGACCACACTCTGATCGTAAACAATGCAGAACTAGAATGTCACTCGGAGAGCACAGACCTCCGCCAAGGTGCGTGACTTTAAAAACAGATCACAGCTCCCAGCTGGCGGTACCGTGAGGTGGTCGGCTTATAATTAACACGGTGTGTTTCCGTGTAATGTGTCGGCAGATGCCTCTCTCATTCAGCAGCCTTGATTACAGCCATGTCTGTATGACGTTACACTACATTGTCTGTCTGAAACTGGCTTACATTTACATTACAGATATATCTGTTATTTAATTTTAGTTTTTCGGCTATTTATCTTTTATTACGTTAGTATTTCAGTGCACTAGCTGTTAAAGTAAGAATTATTTAACGCACCACCCACCAACAACCCCTTGACATGCGTACAACACATCAACAGCGTAACTGCACAATTACGATTCCTCCTTTTGTTTCCGTTCTTTTAGACAACGATCATGCGTCAGAGATGTCAGAGTCTGCATCGAGCAGGAAGGAATTAACTGGTTTCAAACCCCACCAGAATAAGAGACTTATGATTTTAATTACAGCCGGATGTTTTATCTTCACACTGTCAACATAGTGTTTTGTGGTTACAGCGTCCATGGTTGCTCAAGCATTGTGCTTCCACCTGGAATGAAATATACTTTATTATAAGTTTTATTACATAGCTTTGTTGAATACTTGACTCTGATTGGTCAATTACGGCGTTCTACAGTCCGTTATTTCTTTACAACAGACCGTTGCTATGGGCGCAGTTCTGATGTCTGACTCTGGCGGACCGCTTTTGTGTCAAATTATTGATTTCTTAAGTAGGTAGCCGTGTAATAAGTGGGACAATGCACAGTTAGCGTGTCATTGTTGTAAAATAAACCCCTTCAAGGTTCGTGTCGGGGTCCAGCGGTGCCGCATCACCCTGTCGGGGGGTTATCTTACAACAATGTCCGGCTCGCTGTACATTATCCCTTACTTACTTGCTTGCTTGACTTACCGTCTTCTTGGGGCAGGTGTGTTTGGCGCGACTCGGCCACGGGGAGGTAGTCAACAGCATAATCAGACAGGTGTGGTGGAGGTCTAACCTCCCTGGAAGGTCTCCGGCGTACCACTTGTGGATCAGTATCCTCAGGCTCCATTATCTTCAGTAATTATTGGATCCGGCTCCAAGGACCACCTGGAACGGAGGGAAGGTTACCTCCTGGATATTCATTGGTCTGGCTGAGTAACCGTCCATGTATTACCAATCAAAAAAGCGGAGACATCAGCCACCGTCTATTCCATCCACGCGTCCAAAGTCTCAAACGTGAACTTGATGAGCGAGCGAGGCCCAATCCCAACGTCTGTTTAGGGAGTGTCCCAATGTCAAACCGTCAACTCCTTAAATGCTCTCTCTGACATTAGAGCCCTATAGGAACACTTCCTGTGAGTCTGAATTCCTCCCGCAGTCTATCCCTGAGGGAATTAATGTCAAGGCATAGCATTGACATTAAACAAAAGGCTACCACAGGGTTACCTGATTAGTTTAAACCAGAGATTCACAACAGAGGGGAGAATTATTCTGTTTCTTTCCTGAGATCAAAAGTCAAATTAAAAGTTGGTCTAATTAAGATAAACTGCTGTTGCAGTGAACTTATTATTTTGTTATTTTCATTCTTTTAAAGTCACCAGAATGCAGGAAACAATACGCAGGTTTGAGACTAATTAAACACCCCATATAGCCATGGACACTGAGGCTCATGGGTAACGTAGTATTTAGAGCAGGTCATAGCAGACAAAGATGGAGTGACTCTGAACAGAAACAACTCAATAATGTGACGTCTATTGTGTGGATTATTAGGCTCGTTCGAGATGAACTGCGCCTCGCCTGGAAAGTAGACGAGATCAGGCGGCAGCAGCAGCAGCATGGGGTGGAGACAAAAAGCTGCGGTCAAGTCGGACAGTTTCCAGTCGTTTCAAGCAGCCTTCACAGAATTTACAGGAAGTCACAGAAAAAGTTACTTCCTGTTAGATCCGATCTGTAGACCACCTGTAGCTTTCAGACCACGTTGGGATTTATTCATATTTGTTTGTAAATATATGTGGAAATGTGCTTGTGTCTGGCATTGGATTCCATCCTTTATTATTTTTATGTCCGCCTTCTAAAGCACTTTGTAAGTGCTCATAAATAAACTTCATTATTATAATAATTATTATTATTATCAACCACACAAGATTTGTTTCAGATGAAACCTTCATTGCACAACTTGAGACTAATACAATCTGGCGTTAAATATTACAATTACACAGAAAGTTGTGACTTTCTACAACACGTGGTGTTTGCTGTCAAAACCAAGAGCCAATCAGCTCTTTGACCAGGCGCAAGCCAGGCGTTTCCCATCATGCACTGGGTCTTGCAGTCGGTGGAGAGCAACTGCGGCGCCTGGCTCTAAAAACTGCGGTTGCCTCGATCTCATGAGATCATTGTTGCCCATGTGTGCATGACGTCAGAGCAAGTCGGCATCAAGTCGGACACAAATCTAACCAGCATGCATTGCACGGTGATTGCCGGTGATCGATTCTGCGCAGGCCTGGCTCATCTCGAACGAGCCTCATAGTTGGTTCCAGCAGCAGAGCTAGATGTCCGCCATTTTGGACTGAAAGTGACTACCGGACGACAGTGAAACGTCCGCCTAAAAAAAGCCGTACAAAAGCAAAACTACATTATTTCTATTCTATTGTCACATTCTACTGAAATGTCCTGTGTTGAACGGGAAAAATATTATAAATATAATGAGCGTTAGTAGTGATGTTACGTGCTGTGCCGTTGCTTCGGAGCGTGTGTCGAGTAATCCAGGAAGTTTCCCGTATCGAGGCTTGTATCGTTTTAGACCAATGACGTCATTGATGACGTCCGAAGTCTCGCTGCCCGGCCATACTGCTGACTGGTTCAGGAAGTGGTTTAGATCTTCACTAGTTAAACCAACGCCACTTTCCAGAAGTGACACAGAACACTAATATTACCCCTCCTGTCATTATTATATTGTATTATATTATATTATATTACACTACAATACAATTATTGACCAAAGGATTGGTTTACACACATAAGATGCATTACTCACAAAACAATTACAGGTTATTATACATGTATGTTATAATACTCATAATGTACTTACTAGAAAATAGACATTATATTATATATTATATAGATATAAATGGATTACATGGTAATATAGTTGTTTTCATTGTTTATAGTCATTCCCAACAGCCTTTACTGGCTCTAAATACAGTATATCACAGATCACATGGTTAAGATCATATCTGCCTGTTTTAACCTCTTTGACCACCAGGTGGTTTCGTGCACATGAAGAGAAATTAACCCTTTTCTGAACCAATTTGCTGGAAAGCCTCAAAGCTTCATGAAGCTTCAGCTCGACATCACTAGTTTTCAGTCCAAAATGGCGGCTGTGGTTAATAAAAGACCCAGCAGAGTTTCGTCTCTCTGCTTCTGTTCTCTTCGGTGTAACTGTGAGTCGCTGCGTGTCGATGAACTGCCGATAATGTGGAACTAAAGACTCTCCAGGCTGCTACAGGTCGTCTTTACTGTCTGAACCCAACATCTCTCTGCAGCCTCTTCAGTTAATGATGTGAATGTTTCCTCCAGCAGCAGTTTAAAGCTCTAATAGAAGAAGTAAAGAGAACCAACCTGCTCTGTGTGACTGAAGCTGAGGGTTGGAAACAGCGTCCAGTAGTTTCCTCTTTTCATTTACACGTTTTCACAACAAAGAGACTCTGAAACATCCATGTTTCTGCTGGACGCCATCTTGAGTGTGAAGTTAGCTTCAGTGAAGAATACTGCTTCCGGGTCACGGTATAGGGGCAGAGCTTCAA
Source organism: Sebastiscus albofasciatus (assembly GCA_916701655.1). Classification (NCBI taxonomy): domain Eukaryota; kingdom Metazoa; phylum Chordata; class Actinopteri; order Perciformes; family Sebastidae; genus Sebastiscus; species Sebastiscus albofasciatus. Next base: position 18,506 of record CAKAOI010047555.1, read on the forward strand.
AATAAAAGTCCAGAGGTGTTATTGAAATTACAGGCTTCCTCAGAAAAACACACGCAGGAAGTACGAGGGAGTATTATAGGGCCATATTGAGAGAAAAAAATCAAACTAAGCTTTCGAGAAAAAGTTCATGATATTATGAGAATAAAGTCAGAAGTTTAAGAGAAAAAAAGTCATAATATTATGAGAATAAAGTCAGAAGTTTAAGAGAAAAAAAGTCATAATATTAAGAGAAAAATGTCATAATATTATGAGAATAAAGTCAGAAGTTTAAGAGAAAAAAAGTCATAATATTAAGAGAAAAATGTCATAATATTATGAGAATGAAGTCAGAAGTTTAAGAGAAAAAAAGTCATAATATTAAGAGAAAAATGTCATAATATTATGAGGATAAAGTCAGAAGTTTAAGAGAAATAAAGTCATAACATTATAAGAATAAAGTCAGAAGTTTACGAGAAAAAAGTTGTAATATGAGAATAAAGTAATAATAATATGAGAATAAAGTCATAAGTTTAAGATAAATAAAGTAATAATATTGTGAAAATAAAGTTATGAGTTTAAGAGAAATAAAGTCATCATTTTATGAAAATAAAGTTATAAATTTAAGAGAAATAAAGTCATAATATTATGAGAATAAAGTCAGAAGTTTTATATATATAATCCAATCCAAATTTATTTATAAAGCACATTCAAAAACAACAAAAGTTGACCAAAGTGCTGTACAATTAAACATAAAAAACATAAAAACAACACAATAAAACACTAAGACCGATTTAAAACCAACAGGACATTAAAATAATATAATATAAAATAATATATTATATATATATTATATATATATATATATAATCCTGATGAACATTCCAGACCAGCTGGTGGCGGTAATGCAACATAAAGTTGTTTGCTGCCAATAAAAAACCACCGAAGAAGAAGCTTCGTCCCCGGAAGTGTAGTTCGGTGTCTCAGAGCTTCAGCGGAGAGAAGTATTTAGATGTTAGATGTTAGTTAACTAGTTGAATCCAAATAACGGCAGAAAACCGATGATTTAGTCGGTTAATCAGAGATGGACCGACACCGGAAACAGCTGGAGGTGGTTTTAAAACCGGAAACGAAGCCGCGAGGAGAAGGTTTGTTTTGTTTCTACTGCTCTGCTAATGATGCTAAGCTAACGTTAGCTAAAGCGTTCATACAGCCTGTTAGCCGCAGCTAGCTCCTGAAGCTAATGTGTTCTATCAGAGGATTCATTCAGAGTCTTTACTGTTCATCATTTCATCTGTTTGTTACTTTATTACTGAAAGAAGCAAGAAAACCAGCTGAGAATGGTTTCACTGAACGAGTCCTCAGACACGTTACAGCAATAATAACCTTTAATAACTAATGATTACCTCAAAATAACTAATAATAACCTTATAATAACTAATAATAACCATATAATAACTAATAATGCCGTATAATAACTAATGATAACTAATAATAACCTTATAACTATAATAGTGTTATAATGGACTACTAATGGATCAAAACTCCACAGAGCTGCTGTAACATAAAGATGTGACATCAAGCTCAGTTAACAGAATTTTTTGGGTTTATTTTAACAGCTGTCTGTGTTTCAGTTTTACCTTTAGATGTACGAAAAGTGATTGTTGGTGAAGAAGAGCGGCAGGAGTGGCGCTCTAGTCTGGACCAGGACGACCGAGTGCCCCCACACATTAAAGAGGAACAGGAGGACCCAGAGCCCCCACACATTAAAGAGGAACAGGAGGATCTCTGGACCAGTCAGGAGGGAGAGCAGCTTCAAGGGCTGGAGGAGGCTGATATCATCAAGTTCCCATTCACTCCTGCCTCTGTGAAGAGTGAAGAAGATGAAGAGTATCCTCAGTTGTCACAGCTTCATCAAAGACAAACTGAGCAGATGGAAACAGAACCTAATGGAGAGAACTGTGGAGGACCAGAACCAGACCCAGGAACTCAGATCCAGGTAGACATCCAGAACCAATGATCATAATCATAAATTATGTAGTCCCTGTCAGTGATTCAAGATGTAGTTCTGGTGAGAAACCATTTAGCTGCTCTGAGTGTGATAAAAGATTTGGAACCAAGACATGTCTGAACAGACACATGAGATCTCATAAGGGAGAGAAACCTTTCATCTGCTCAGTTTGTAAGAAATCTTTTATACAGAGTGGACATTTACAGTTACACATGAGAATCCACACAGGAGAAAAACCTTTCAGTTGCCCAGTGTGTGGTAAGAGATTTATACAGAAAGCTCATCTGACACACCACATGGCTGTTCACACAGGGGAGAGACTATTCAGCTGCAGTGTTTGTAACAAAAGATTTGCCTGGCGTCGACAGATCAAAAAACATAAATGTGTTGGTCGTCCATCCTCACAGCTTCATCAAACTCAAACTGAGGAGAACAGAGAGGCAGAGCCTCCAGCCAGCAGCTCAACTAAACAGATGAAAACAGAAGCTGATGGAGAGGACTGTGGAGGACCAGAACCAGCCAGAAACTCAGAACCAGATAGACATTTACAACAAAACACTATTGAGACTGATGACAGTGATGACTGGAAGGAGACCAGAGAACCTCAGTCAGGTTTAAACCCTTTGAATAATGATGAAGTTCCTGTCAGTGATTCAAGATGTAGTACTGGTGAGAAAACATTCAGCTGCTCTGAGTGTAATAAAAGATTTGGCTTCAAGAAAAATCTGAAGCGACACATGAGAACTCATACAGGAGAAAAACCTTTCAGCTGCTCATTTTGTATGAAATCCTTTGCACGACGTGGAGATTTACAGAAACACATGAGAATCCACACAGGAGAGAAACCTTTCAGCTGCTCAGTCTGTATGAAATCTTTTACACAGAGTGTACATTTACAGTCACATATGAAAATCCACACAGTTGCTTAGTGGGTGGTGAAAGATTTTCAAGAAAGGTACATTTGCCACAACACATGCCGGTCCACACAGGAGAGAAACCATTCAGCTGCAGTGTTTGTGACAGAAGATTAAGCAAGTGATCAGCTCAGAAACCATCAGTGTTGGTCGTCAGTCCTCACAGCTTCATTAAAGACAAACTGAGGAGAACAAAAGCATCATGTAATCAATCATTTTGATAAGTGCTATATGAATAAACATATCGTTTTTCTTCAACACCTCTGATTTTAGAGTTTCAAACATATGTGTTATTATTAATGTACCTTATTGGTGCAGGTTAGTTTCACTGTGGACTCGTGTTTTAACTTCATGGCTGATATTTATGCAACATTATATGATTGGGAAATAACAATCATTAAATTATTATTATTCTTGGTATCGAGTGGAAATGTTCTCATGATTCTGTCTTCTGCTTTACATCACCATATTTCTAAATGATTCTCCCACTGAAGAGTAACTGGATGACTCCTGAAGCAGCAGAGACATCGTCAGTCACCTGGTTTTCTTCATTTGACTCAAACTCTGACACGACATATTTAAACAAGGAGTGTAAGCATCTTCAGAGCCTCAGTATCATATCACTAGTGTTAACAACAGGAGGTGCAGAAGTCTATTCTTCTCTCAGAACACTTGAATTACAATATGCTGAAAGGTTATTATGGGATTGTTGCCCATTAACCACCAACAGCTGCTGGACGTCTGCAGGAAACACTGAAACACACATTGAGGAAAACTGTTTATCTGATTTTATGCTAACTACAATTGTTGATAAAAGTCTGATTCACTTTAAATAACTTTGATTTATATATTCATCAATTTAACCTAAAACACTAAAGAACCCAAAGAAATGAAAGTCGTTCCTAACAGGTGAGTAATGCTGGTAATAGTTAGTACCAGTCAGTAAACAACAGAAACATTTAACCGGTTCAACACCGTTTAGTTACTGGAAAATTCACAATACAACCGCTCTCCGGTTGTACTGTCGGCTGGTCTGAGGTCAGTAGAACCAGAGAGAGAACAGAGAGAGAGAAGAAGTAAAGAGAACCAACCTGCTCTGTGTAACTGAAGCTGCGGGTTGAAAACAGCGTCCAGTAGTTTCCTCTTTTCATTTACAGGGACTCTGCTAACATCCATGTTTCTGCTGGACGCCATCTTGATCAAATCGTGTGAAGTTAGTCCCAGTAAAGAATACAGCTTCCGGGGCACGTTATAGTGGCTGAGCTTCATAACAAAAGCTTCAAAACATTTCTCAACACAAGCTCCAAATAAGTTGTTTGTGGAGCTTTCAACCACAACCTGGGCCGACCTCAAGGAATCTATTGCTCACATGTCATGGAGATGTTATTAAAACCAAGTCAAATAAACAAAGTAAACAAAACATCAAATATTCAAATGCTCTGATCAAGACATTTACTTCCTCTCTAAAGCACCACTTCCTGTTTGTGTGCCCTGTTTGTACCATAAACTGCAGGTGTTTAAAAACATCTGGATTCATGCATCATTGATCAGGGATCAACACTCACTTTTAAAAGCGGTTGCTCAAACGACAGGAAGACTAAAAGAATTGTAAACAGAGTTGATTATCATGAACTTAATTATACATATTATTTATAAACTCACGTGTTCTCAACTTTAGAGATTTTGGTAAACCTCAACTTGCACCATTAATGTGCAAAGCCCAAAAATATATTTGTGGTTCACAAAGACAGTTAAGATATGTAATACTCTAAGTAGATTAAAAAAAATATAAAAAATACAAGGATTAACTGAGGCATAGGCATTAGTGATCTTTGGGGACGTTTAATATACTCATGTAAAAATACCTATCTAGCAGGAGCTCACCAAGTGATTAATATAAAGGATATTTAAGGCTTCATCTACAGCTTTTGGTCAGTGGAAATTTAGTTTAATTTGATATTGTCTCATGAGCAACTTTATTTATTTATTAGCATACACATCTGAGTTGTATGAATTGAAATTGACTGAAATAGATCCTGAAATAAACCAACTTAACCACAGATGTGGATTTTATCTCTCAAGGGATGCAGGCTATCGGAGAGAGAAAGACGATTAAAAAGAAGTTTCAAAACCAACATGTTAAAGCAAACTTCCTCTTATCAAACACATGACAGCTCAGCAAAACATATTAATTAAAGTACATTTTAATATTGTTGTAACATCAGTTTTTTTGTCCACAGGGATGTAGGGGTGGTCGTAAACAAAGTGAACGGGGTCATAAAACAAAGGAGACTTGGGCCTCTAAGAGGGTCCATAACTTCATAAATCGGTTTGGGTTTATCGAGATTAGCACTCGTGCCGTCATCTCTCCACGGTGAGTTCATTCAGGCCGTGGGTCATAGATTGAGGGTTTGTCATTCAGCTCCATTAGTGCCCTAGAGGTCACGTAAACCGTTTCTGGAAGAAATTTTAAGTAATAACTGTAATAAGACGTACTGGGACTTCATTCAGAGTTTAAACCAGAGGTTCTCTGGTCTCCTTCCAATCATCACCGTCATCAGTCTCAGGTTCAGAAGAGTCTCCAGTCTTATCAACAGTATCTGGTTCTGGATGTGTATCTGGATCTGCGTTCCTGGCTGGTTCTGGTCCTCCACAGTCCTCTCCATCAGCTTCTGTTTCCATCTGTTCAGTTGAGCTGCTGGCTGGAGGCTCTGAAAGGTTCCTCTCCTGTATGAGATCTCATGTGTTTCAGTAAACTTCCACTTTGTGTAAAAGATTTCTTACAAACTGAGCAGCTGAAAGGTTTGTCTCCTGTATGAGATCTCGTGTGTCTCTTCAGATTTCCACTATCAATGAAAGCTTTACCACAAACCGAGCAACTGAAAGGTTTCTCTCCTGTATGAGATCTCATGTGTATCTTCAGATTTCCATTTTGAACGAAAGCTTTATCGCAAATGGAGCAACTGAAAGGTCTCTCTCCTGTGTGGATCCTCATGTGTCTCTGTAAATCTCCACTCTGTGTAAAAGATCTCTTACAAAATGAGCAGCTGAAAGGTTTCTCTCCTGTATGTGTTCTCATGTGTACTTTCAGATCTCCCTTGAAGCCAAATCCTTTCCCACACTCAGAGCAGATAAATGGTTTCTCACCAGCACTACATCTTGAATCAACAACAGGAGAGTTCAGAGAGTTTAAACCTGACTGAGGGACTGTGGTCTCCTTCAAGTCATCACCGTCATCAGTCTCAGGTTCAGAAGAGTCTCCAGTCTTATCAACAGTATCTGGTCCTGGATGTCTACCTGGATCTGAGTTCCTGGCTGGTTCTGGTCCTCCACAGTCCTCTCCATCAGCTTCTGTTTCCATCTGTTCAGTTTGTCTTTGATGAAGCTGTGAGGACTGAGGTTTCTCTCCATCATCTTCACTCTTCACAGGAACAGGAGTGAATGGGAACTTGATGATATCAGCCTCCTCCAGCCCTTGAAGCTGCTCTCCCTCCTGACTGGTCCAGAGTTCCTCCTGTTCCTCTTTAATGTGTGGGGGCTCTGG
>CAKAOI010047555.1:25294-42313 GCA_916701655.1 Sebastiscus albofasciatus
CACAGTCCTCTCCATCAGCTTCTGTTTCCATCTGTTCAGTTTGTCTTTGATGAAGCTGTGAGGACTGAGGTTTCTCTCCATCATCTTCACTCTTCACATGGACAGGAGTGAATGGAAACTTGATGATATCAGCCTCCTCCAGCCCTTGAAGCTGCTCTCCCTCCTGACTGGTCCAGAGTTCCTCCTGTTCCTCTTTAATGTGTGGGGGCTCTGGGTCTTCCTGGACCAGACTGGAGCTCCACTCCTGCTGCTCAGGGAGAACCTCTTCTTTAACCACCAACAGCTGCTGGACGTCTGCAGGACAGAATGAAGTTCAGTTAAGTGCAGGTTCTGAAGGTTCATATTAAAATGGAGGACTGTGGTTCAGTAAGTTTATCTGATCTAAATTCTTCTGATTTTTCTGAACACTGATTCTGAACTTAGAAGTTAGAATTTTAAATTCCATTATTTAATTATGAATTCATTGATGTATTTTTAAATGATGTACTTATTGACTGTTTTGTGGTGTTTCTGTAAATCCCTTTTTGATTTGCTCTACTTAATGACGGATGGATTGATATTTCTTTTGTAAATCATTTTTTTAATTCTTCTTTTTATTGCCCATTAAAATGTATGGGTGTAAGAAAATATCGAAAATATTGAGTATCGCGATACTATGTTTTGTGATACTGTATCGATTCTCAAAAACACTATCGATGTTTAATTATTTGTTCACATGATAAATACAAATGCAGATCCTCCTATTCTGGTTCTTCTTTTATGCATATGGTTGCAGGTTCTTTATACTACGCCAGTTTTCCTGGGAGTAATCGCAAAATATCGACTTACTTACAGAATCGCAATATATAGAATCGTAACACCTGTATCATGATACGTATCGTATCCAGATTCTTGCCAATACACAGCTCTCTTCAAATGTCAAACAATGGATTACTTTGTAATTTAGTCAGTTTATTCATTGTAAACAAATGTATTAATGCCTATTTTCATTGTAGAATTAGTTATTAATCAATTAATTGGTTTATTGTTATCAAAGAGTATCGAATCAAACTTGGTGACTTTATCGCTTCATTTAGCGACTTTTCATCTATAAATGCTTTAAAACTGTGAATTTGGCTGCTGAACATTTAAAACAACATTTCTGGGGGTTGAGGAGTGATGACCTCTGACCCACAGAGCGCCGACTCATGAAATGCACCGACTTCTCAGATACCAAATCTCAGTCCGAACTACGTTACGATACGATAATACTTTATTGTCAGACAGGTCTGAAATGTGTTTTGCATCACAGCAGCTCCATTTGCAACATCACAGAAAGGACAAAGACAAGAAACAAGGATACGTACACTTAAACATTACAATCACAGAAGACGATATTCAGGGCCCTTCAACGTACATTTGATCTGGGATTAGGCTCCATATTTAGTTTGAGGATTGACTGATGTACAAAAGAGTGCTTCAGTCTAACCTTATTAAATCATGGAACCCTGTATCTCTGAGTTCATGGTAACAATTCATATTCACTGTTCAAAACATGGTTGGGGTCAGAGACGATGGTGTTAGCCAACTTTAATATGTTATTATGATAGGCTGATTCATAGAATTTCTCAAGAGGTTGACCTATAATCTTTGAGCAGAAAGAGAACTAAAAGAGAAAAGCTGTCAGCTCTGGTAGAACCAAGCTGCAATTCAGCGAGAACAAGAGCAGCAAGAATTCATCAAGGAAAAAGAAAAGGAGATTTTGAAGCTGCAGGAGGATGCAAAGAACTTCATCACTTTAGAGGACTTGGATCAGCGTATAGAAGAAGCTGCTCTGGTAGAACCAGAGAGAGAAGAAGAGGTAAAGAGAACCAACCTGCTCTGGTAGAACCAGAGAGAGAAGAAGAAGTGAAGAGAACCAACCTGCTCTGTGTAACTGAAGCTGAGGGTTGAAAACAGCGTCCAGTAGTTTCTGTTGTCGCTCGTTCTCCTCTTTTGATCGAGAAAGTTCCTCCTCGTACTCTGCTATCGTTCTTTCAAACAGCCCAAATATCTCTTCAGCAGCCGCAGTTAGTCGCTGCTTCACCAACGCTCTCAGCATTTGGACTTTACACATTTTACCACAATGACAGAAACTTGTTCTCCATCAAACTCCGTCAAAAAGTCTCCTGGACCTCGATGGAAAACGTCATGAGGTCAAGGTAAGATGAGGAGGAGAATTCAGGAGGATTCAGGAAAAGACAACCGCAATGTTATGAGAATCCGACAGCTCTTTCACGATTAGCGTTTTTATGATGCGACGGCGGCGGATGTTAGTGACGTCAGTCTGCTGTGGTGAAACTACAACGTTCTGAAGATGGACTACAAAAGACGCTGCTTCCTCCGGAAGGCTGAGCGATACTGCAGCTCCTCCTGCTGCTGTAACACTCCATCAACATATATCTGCAGGACAGATAATAATGCACTATACTCATTTTTAACAGTCTCTTCTGCACTATACTCATTTTTAACAGTCTCTTCTGCACTATATTCACTTGTTTAATAGTCCTGTATCAAAGCTGTTACTCTGCACTATATTTAGTTTTAACAGTTTTCTTCATCTCCTTGTATTTTTATATCTGGTATATTTTTTGTACTTTGCACTACTAACTTTTTTACTGCCTTTCTACTAACATGTTTTGCACTATGGAACTGTGATGCTGGAAACTTGAATTTCCCTCGGGATCAATAAAGTTACTATCTATCTATCTATCTGTATAATAAAGGATCATCTGACCTAACGTGGACAACCGGGGAAAAATATCACATCATTACTAAGGTTGGAATTGAAATAAACAAAGGAATATAATGATAAATATTGAGTTAATTGTTCGAGTTATGGAGGTGTAGGACCATATACTTCTTCCAACTTCTTTTCGGACATGTAATATTTATTTATGTTGATTATTTGTTAATTGATTGTTTACTGTTCATTTTATTTATTATTCTTGTTTTTTTTTTTTACTGAGGTATTTGTTACATGTTCAAAATACATAATTCATTAAAAATAAGGTGAAACGAAACGGTTGTCACTGTCCACTCATATTAAACATGAATCCCAATTACTATATGACTGTATGAGAATAATATGCAGGATAAGCATATTGTTTGTTATCATGAACGGCCGAATGGTGCGTCGCTTTAAATGCTGCGGCTGCAAGGAATTGGGGGATGTTATTCTCTCTTTTCCTTTGGTAAAGGATGGTCCAGTGTATCCTATGCTAAATGTTATACTAAAGGAAGCATTGAAGCTCCTTTCCTTAGCATTTGACAAAAGAGACTCTGTTAACATCCATGTTGCTGCTGGACTCCATCTTGATCAAATAGTGTGAAGTTAGCCTCAGTAAAGAATACAGCTTTCAGGGCAAGTTATAGTGGCTGAGCTTCAAAATAAAAGTCCAGAGGTGTTATTGAAATTACAGGCTTCCTCAGAAAAACACACGCAGGAAGATAAATGATTAAAATAGCCATTTTAAAGAAAGACATTCATTGAGCTTGAAGGTTCATTCTTGAACTCGGAAAACAAAAGCTTCAAAACATTTCTCAACACGAGGTCCAAATAAGTTGTTGTTTGTGGAGCTTTCAACCACAACCTGGGCCGTCCTCAGGGAATCTGTTGCTCACGTCATTAAATTACGTGTTAAAATATCATTCATGTTGTGGCACACTATGGTGGGATATCTTGTCAAGGAGTAGAGAATAAAAAATAAACATATGGAATGAATGAAGCAGCTCTTTCACTTCTTGTGTTGCCTTTATTAAGTCCTTTCAGTTTGGGAAACACTTGCTGCTTTTTACTGATTCAACCAACTCAGTTTGAAGAAAGACTAATATTTTATTATATTTTCAGAGCTCTGAGAAAACAACGAACCACATTCAAAAGATGATGGTAGTTTGTTTCCCTTTCCTTTAAGTTTCAGACAGAAGATAGAAGTTTTGGTCTCGGAGTGTAAATCTAATATTTCATCTGTTTTTGTTGCTGCCAAATTAAAGTTAATGTTCATGTTTTTATTGGACAGTTTGACGTTGAACAAGAGCGCTGCCACCTGTGGAGATCTGTACATAGAGGGCTCCTTGTATCTCACCACATTTCAATAAACATTCATGAATATATAGAAATGAGAAAAGAAAAAGGGGCGGTGTAGGGGAGGATATCCACTTTTCTATGTTGTAAATATACTCCAAACAGATCAATATACAGAATATGTAAAGCCTATAAAAGTACATCACATTATCATATCAAATCAGATCGATCTGTAAAAACATCAACTCATCAGCAGAAAAACAAACTACAGCAACCAAGTCAAATAAACAAGTAAACAAAACATCAAATATTCAAATGCTCCGATCAATACATTTACTTCCTCTCTTAAGCACCACTTCCTGTTTGAGTTCCTGGCTGGATCTGGTCCTCCACAGTCCTTTCCATTAGCCTTGCCACGGCATTCAGTGATACCGGTGTGAGACGGTGTTCGGGCAGACACAAATTACATTACTTGCCCACCGCCACCCACTGTTGTTTTGCTTTATTGTTAATAGAAATAAAACCCATTTAGTCCATTTTCGTTCATCAAATAAAAAAAACTCAGCTCAGAGTAGCAGGAGTCAGATTTCACACACTTATCATTGGTCATGAGAAAGTTGACAGACAAGATGATGGCGGAGGATTTGGTGTCAAAGCGGAAAGCACAAGCGCCTATTTGGCAATATTTCGGATTTAAATCCTATGCCATGAGCGAACTATAACATTAATAAGGCATGAAGGTATGAAGCCGTGCGGAGGACGAGCTGTCACAGCGGGTGAAAAAAAACAGACAAACAGCCATCCACGTTAAATGTCAAAGTAAGGGCTCTTCATACATTGAGCATCATCTTTTCTTGTAAAATGTCCAGCGTAATCTGTAACACCAGCGTTTACTAAGCGGTGGGAGTATTTTCTCACCGTGACATCCCTACTCTCCATCAGCTTCTGTTTCCATCTGTTCAGTTTGTCTTTGATGAAGCTGTGAGGACTGAGGTTTCTCTTCATCATCTTCACTCTTCACAGGGACAGAAGAGAATGGGAACTTGATGATATCAGCCTCCTCCAGCCCTTGAAGCTGCTCTCCCTCCTGACTGGTCCAGAGTTCCTCCTGATCAGTTGAGCTGCTGGCTGGAGGCTCTGCCTCTCTGTTCTCCTCAGTTTGAGTTTGATGAAGCTGTGTGGACTGACGACCAACACATTTATGTTTTTTGACCTGTTTGGCCCAAGAGAATTTTTGTTCACAAACACTGCAGCTGAATCGTTTCTCACCCGTGTGGACTACCATGTGACTCTTCAGATGGGTCGACCTCAAAAATCTTTTATCACAAAATGAGCAGCTGAAAGGTTTCTCTCCTGTGTGGATTCTCATGTGTAACTGTGAATATCCTTTCTGCGTAAAAGATTTCTTACAAACTGAGCAGCTGAAAGGTTTCTCTCCCGTGTGGATTCTCATGTGTAACTGTAAATCTCCACTACGTATAAAAGATTTCTTACAAACTGAGCAGCTGAAAGGTTTCTCTCCCGTGTGGATTCTCATGTGTAACTGTAAATCTCCACTCTGTATAAAAGATTTCTTACAAACTGAGCAGCTGAAAGGTTTTTCTCCTGTATGAAATCTCATGTGTATCTTCAGATGTCCACTTAAAATGAAAGCTTTACCACAGACTGAGCAGCTGAAAGGTTTTTCTCCCGAATGAAATCTCATGTGTATCTTCAGATATTGACTTAAAATGAAAGCTTTTCCACAAACTGAGCAGCTAAAAGGTCTCTCTCCTGTGTGGATTCTCATGTGTTTCTTTAGATTTCCATTCTGTGTAAAAGATTTCATACAAACTGAGCAGCTGAAAGGTTTCTCACCTGTATGACATATCATGTGTCTCTTCAGACTTCCCTTGGTGCCAAATTTTTTATCACACTCAGAGCAGCTAAATGGTTTCTCACCAGCACTACATCTGGAATCAACAACAGGAACTTCATCATTATTCAGAGAGTTTAAACCTGACTGAGGTTCTCTGGTCTCCTTCCAATCCTCACTGTCATCAGTCTCAGGTTCAGAAGAGTCTCCAGTCTTGTCTTGTAAATATCTATATAGATCTGAGTTGCTGGCTGGTTCTGGTTCTCCACAGTCCTCTCCATCAGCTTCTGTTTCCATCTGTTCAGTTTGTCTTTGATGAAGCTGTGAGGACTGAGGTTCCTCTTCATCATCTTCACTCTTCACAGGGACAGGAGTGAATGTGAACTTGATATCAGCCTCCTCCAGCCCTTGAAGCTGCTCTCCCTCCTGACTGGTCCAGAGTTCCTCCTGTTCCTCTTTAATGTGTGGGGGCTCTGGGTCCTCCTGGTCCAGACTGGAGCTCCACTCCTGGTGCTCAGGGGGAACCTCTTCTTTAACCACAAACAGCTGCTGGATGTCTGCAGGACAGAAGGAAGCACAGACGCATTACTGAGTGCAAACAATCAGATGTAGTTTGTATCATCATAAACAGAGAAGAAGAGATTCAGCAAAATAACCATTAATGATGTGATGGACCTTTTTCTGAAAGAGTTCAGGAAGTTCAGCTGATGAACAACCGAAAGGTAAACAAACTACTTCTGAAGGTTCAGATTAAAATGGAGGACTGTGGTTCAGTAAGTTTATCTGATCTGAATTCTTCTTCTGAACGCTGATTCTGAACTTCCTGTTAAATAATGACGTCTGTTTGAAGGTTAACTGAACGGACAATATTTCTATATAAATATAGAATAAAACTGTTTCAAACCCACACATTTTATCCTCTTCAGCTGATGACAGCGTGTTTTGCTTTCTCCTGTTCTAATGTTATATGTTGTGTTTTGTTTGTCATTTTAATTACCAATTTTAACATCAGGTTGATGGACAACAGTTGAAAAGTAGCCTGTTGGTTAACACTGGCACATTTACAGTGACTTTAATGTATTTATGAAAACAAAGTGTCTCCATCCAGACCACATCAGACCACATTAGACTACATTAGACTACATTAGACTGGTGGTCTTCAGATTTTCCTTGGACAAAAATCTGTCATCATACTCAGAGCAGCTAAATAGCTTCTCACCAGCACTACATCTGGAATCACTGACAGGAACTTCATCATTATTCAGAGAGGTCCAGAGTTCCTCCTGTTCCTCTTTAATGTGTGGGGGCTCTGGGTCCTCCTGGTCCAGACTGGAGTTCCACTCCTGCTGCTCAGGGGGAACCTCTTCTTTAACCACCAACAGCTGCTGGACGTCTGCAGGACAGAAGGAAGTAGAGACACATTACTGTCCACCACTCAAACTAAACTTAAAGTTACAGTCTTGGAAGCCACTTGGTTCTCTTTGGTGGCACCTGTGGCTAGACTTCTACTAGAACTAGACTTCTACACCTCCTCATGGCTCTGTTTTCAGGCTTTAAAAATCCCAGCATGTGATGGGAGACTTTGACCAATCACAGGTCATTTGGCTGTGCTCCGATCATGTGAGCAGTGCTTGGTATTTCCTCGACAGATCTCGACATATCTGTCGGGTCACAAACCGTCTCATTTTACAGCTAAACAGTGCACTACAAGATGTTTCTGAAAACATCTGAGGAGATAAATAGGCATTAACGTAACAGAATATTGATTCATAATGACTGTTTGATCAGAGTTGGTGAGTGATTGACAGCTGACCTCAGATCAGCTCTTACTGCTTGTTTTCGCCAGTCTATGAAATCTTGCAGATGCAGTTAGGAGGACCAGAGGACACAGATTATCTGTCTCATGGACTATACTGTCAGGATATAGTGACAGTTTAATAAAAATAACTTTTTTTAATCATATTTGCTCCATTTCTACCCACTGCTGCATTAATCTGGATGGAGATAGTTATTGTTTTAACACGAGAAGAAGTGAAGTGAACCAACCTGCTCTGTGTTTCCGTCGTCGCTCCTCCTCCTCAAACATTTTACCACAATGACAGAAACTTGTTCTCCATCAAACTCCGTCAGAAACACAGTTTGCTCTCCATCAAACGGTCACTCTGACTAGCAGCTGTGTTGCTAACCAGCTAGCATGCTAAGCTAACTTCAGTAGCTTTGTTGGCTACCGGGAGATGAGTCAGAGGTCAAACCTTCAGAATAAAAGCTGAAGAGCACAAAGTCCATTCAGACAGGTTGATCCAGACACACAGAGGCTCTGATGGATCAGAACTGTTGGAGCTCAGACACACTTTCTCTACACAACAGAGAGACTCTGCTAACATCCATGTTGTTGCTGGACGCCATCTTGATCAAGTAGTGTGAAGTTAGCCTCAGTAAAGAATACAGCTTCCGGGGCACCTTCAAAATAAAAGTCCAGAGGTGTTATTGAAATTACAGGCTTCCTCGGAAAAACACATACAGGAAGATAAGTGATTAAAATAGACTTTTTAAAGAAAGACATTCATTGACCTTGAAGGTTCATTCTTGAGCTTGGAAACAAAAGCTTCAAAACATTTCTCAACACGAGGTCCAAATAAGTTGTTGTTTGTGGAGCTTTCAACCACAACCTGGGCCGTCCTCAGGGAATCCGTTGCTCACATGTCATTAAAGGCCCAATATTATAAAAAAGTGAGATTTTCATGTTTTTTTTTTCATTATAATGCAGATTTAAGTCCCTTATAAATACTGTGAAAGTATCGAAACTCTCTGTCCACAGGGAAATACACACAGCCCGTATTCAGAAACTGTGCATTTGAAACAAGCTGTCAGGATTTCTGCCCATTTGTGATGTCACAAATATACAATATTTAGACCCTTTACACAACATTTTTGGCATTATGGGAAGAATAATTTCCCCTGAACTGCACATGTGATGCTGGATCCGATCTTTTCTTCATCCATCCCAATCTTACTGATTATTTGGAGAGCAGCAATATTATATAACTCATAAATCGGTGATGTTTCCAGTTTGTTTGCATTACTGAATATGTGCACGTCCTGATAGAAAGATTCAGTAGCTAGAAGTTCATAATCATTATTTAAGTTAACATGTGGATGCACGTATTTTGCCAGTGAATTCATGAAGCATAGTGACTGACAGTGGAAACCTTTTACAGTCTATGGACGTCACTTCAACAGCTGAAGTAACTTTAAGACGTCAGTGCACGTTGGTTATTGGGTGGTAATTCAGCAGTGCAGATAATCATCCATCCATCTTCTTCCTCTTATCCGGGTCGCGGGAGCAGCAGGCTTAGCAGGGAATCCAGACGTCCCTCTCCTCAGCAACGTTTTCCAGCTCTTCCTGGGGGACCCCGAGGCGTTCCCAGACCAGACTAGATATATAATCTCTCCAGTGTGTTCTTGGTCTACCCCGGAGCCTCTTACCAGGATGACGTGCCCAGAAAACCTCCAAAGGGAGGCGTCCAGGAGGATCCTGATAAGGCCATAGAGCAGAAGCTGAAGAACTATTGATTATTTTCTGCATCATTTCAATCGGACTGTTCGGTTGTATTTAGGTTGATTTTTGACATGTTTCTCTGTCATTACAAATGCACCACCTTGCCTGTTCATCACATGACACATTTCATCAGTTCATTTTTCAGACCTCTCAAACGCTGAAATAAGCTGCTGTCAGGTGAACTGCCGAAATGAGCTATGCAATGAATGCGTAACGCCTGGCCACCTGCTCCGAACAAATAGAGGTCAGCATTTCACCTCCACTACTGGGTCCACACAATCTACATTTACAGTCATCATGTGGCGTCGGCCTGTCGTTTATGTCTTTACTGTGTCACTAACCGGGGCTGTACGGTTGATTAAATCAAAATCCAAAGTGGCAGAAACGAGAAAACGACCCGCATCTTTCATCTCGTCCTCTCCGCCGCCAGACCCCCCACACATCACTGTACTCTGTATTCTTTAGTCAACTTATTTATACACTTGCCTGCCCCCTAAGAAGTGCTGCCAGAGCCTCACCACTCTCTCCATCCCCCCTTTAAACTATCACTTTAATGACTTGTGTTCATATCTGTCTTTGTATAAATGTCCCATCCGTCTGTAACTTTGTGTCTTATTGCTGTTGTAGTGTCCATGAGTCAAAAAAAAGGTTAAATAAAATAAATTAGACTGCTAATGAAATATGTTTTAAATGAACAATGCATTTCTAAGTGGCAGTAAGAACATCCCGTTCTTTAAAGACTCTGTTGACTCTGAGGATCGTCCATCTAACTGATCCACTAGGATTGTTGGTCAGAATCAGAGATCCACAGGACGTTTACCAAGAAAAGTCCAAGTTTGAGTTTTATTGTCACAAATCATCCGAATCTTCCTCTGCAGTTTTAATGAGGTCCATGTTAGCGTGAAAGTTACAGTGATGAATACATAACAACATTAATTCATTCATAAAACACAAAGAAGAATGATTGACCGGATCAAGTCTGAGTACACAGACTGAACGCTGTCATTGATATTCAAACCAGAATAAACAGATCAAAACATGGACTGAAGAAGGGAAATCATTTCTTACATTTGGGTTTAAATTTCTCAACTGAAATGAAGAACAGAGTCACTTCTTTATCTCATAAAAGTAACAGCAAAAAAACTCAAAATGAAGTTTCCCTGTTGTTTCATGTACAGCTCAACCAGCAGCTCCACAATGACATAACAGAAATTAACTGACATAATAGTTACATTCCTTTTTTAAGCAAAATATTCACAGCTTCTCAAATGTGAGGATGCTGCTTTATTTTATCAGATATGACAGGAAACTGAATCTCTGTTGGTGTTGCACAACAAGACATCTGAATATTAATCAATGATGTAGAAACTCGACTTCCTGCCGCTGCTCTCAACAACACAGCTGAGTGAATCTTCATTATCTGTGTCACATGTAGCAGATCAGATATCTCTTGTGTAACTACCTGGTTTCTGTCCCGTCTGTATTCTCATGTGAGGACTCACCAACACACTGATGGTATTTCAGCTCTGTAAACCAAGCGAAGCCTTTATCACAGACGCTGCAGCTGTACTGTTTCTCCACCGTGTGGACGGCCATGTGAGATTGCATACTTGCCTTATGTGCATATTTTTTACCACAAACTGGGCATGGGAACGGTTTCTCTCTCGTGTGAGTTCTCATGTGTATCTCCAGATGGGACTTGTAAAGACATTTTATACCACAAACAGAACAAAGGAACGCTTTCTCTCCTGTATGATATTTCATGTGGTTCTTCATATTGTAATCGTGGAGAAACCTTTTCCCACACTCAGGGCAGCTGTATGGTTTCCTGAGATCAGTATATCCCATTTCACTTTCAAGAACTTCATCAACTTCAACTTCTTCTTTGTGAAAAGAGTTTAGACCGATTGGAGGTTTCCGGTTGTCTTTCCAGAAATCACTATCAACACTGTCATCACTCTCAGGCTCATGACACTCTGACGTCCTGACACCACTACAGCTCAATGCTTTGTTGCCAGAATCACATCCCATAATACTGTCAGAGATTTCAGCATTTTTCAACAAGCTTAAACCTGACTGAGGTTCTCCGGTCTCCTTCCAAAAATCATCACTTTCAACAGTCTCAGTCTCAGAAGAGTCTCCAGTCTTGTCAACAGTATCTGGATCTGAGTTCTTGGCTGGTTCTGGTCCTTCACAGTTCTCTCCATCAGCATCTGTTTCCATCTGTTCAGTTTGTTTTTGATGAAGCTGTGAGGACTGAGGTTTCTCTTCATCATCTTCACTCTTCACAGGGACAGGAGTGAATGGGAACTTGATATCAGCCTCCTCCAGCCCTTGAAGCTGCTCTCCCTCCTGACTGGTCCAGAGTTCCTCCTGCTCCTCTTTAATGTATGGGGGCTCTGGGTCCTCCTGCTTTGCCACATGCTGGCTCAGACTTCCTCTTTCTGTAAACTGTTCCTCTGCTGTGTGATTTATTCTGTGGATCTTCAGAAGGTGATTGCTGTTAAATGTTTCATCTCTCTGAGAGACTTCATCGTGTTTCAGAGAGTTTAAACCCGACAGACGCCCACCGCTCTCTTTCCAAAAATCACTGTCGTCACTGTCATCAGTCTCAGGTTCAGAAGAGTCTCCAGTCTTGTCAACAGTGTCTGGTTCTGGATGTCTATCTGGATCTGAGTTCCTGGCTGGTTCTGGTCCTCCACAGTCCTCTCCATCAGCTTCTGTTTCCATCTGTTCAGTAGAGCTGCTGGCTGGAGGCTCTGCTTCTCTGTTCTCCTCAGTTTGAGTTTGATGAAGCTGTGAGGACTGATCATCAACACACTGATGGTATTTCAGCTGATAATGACAAGTGAATGTTTTGTCACAATATCTGCAGCTGTAGGTTTTCTCCTTTGAGTGGACTTCCATGTGTTTTGTCAGATATCTTCTCCATGCAAATTCTTTTCCACAAATTGTACAACTAAACTGTGTTTGTCTCGTGTGAATCCTCATGTGTTGAACTAAAGCCTCGCTGTCGCTGAAACCTGCGTTACACACTGAACAGTGGAAAGGTTCCTTCCCCGTGTGACATGTCATATGAGAACGTAAGCTTTCCCGCTTGGCAAATGTTTTACCACAAACTGAGCAACCAAATGGTCTCAGTCCTGTGTGAATTCTCATGGGAACCTGCAGCTGGTGCTTACGGTTAAATCCTTTACCACACTGAGAGCTGCAGGTCAGTTTGTTGGCAATATCAAGCCGTGACGACTCAACACACTTGTGGCTTATGAGCTGTGACTCCAGAGTGAATCTTTTCTCACAAACGGTGCAGCTGAGTGGTTTCTCTCCTGTGTGGACAGATGGATGTCTTGTCAGATGTCCTCCTGTCGCAAATCCTTTCCCAGAAAATAAGCAACTAAATGGTTTCTTGTGTGTCAGCAGAGTGTGACCGTCTTCAGAGGAGCTGAATGGTTTCTTCTCAGTGTTACATCCTGTATCATTGACAGAGACTTTCTTAGTGTTCAGATGGTTTGGACCTGATTGAGGTTGCCTGATCTGTTTGCTAAAATCACCGGCCTCAGCACAGTCATCAGTCTTGGGTTCAGTTTCAGCCTTGTCATCAGAAAAGCTGAATGGTTTATCACCAGTATTATATCCATCATTTACAGAGACTTTTTTATTCCTCCGATAAGTGAAACCTGACTGATGCTGCCTGGTGTCTTTCCAAAACTCAATGTCAACACTGTCATCGGGTTCAGGAGGCGGTTTGGCCTGTTTATTAGTATCTGGTGGTTGTAAATGTCTATATGGATCTGAGCTGACTGGTTCTGATCCTCCACAGTCCTCTCCAGTAAAGCCAGTTGTCCTTCGCTGCGAGGACTCACCAAGACACTTGTGTTTTTTTACCTGAAAATGCCAATAGAATCTCCTGTCACAGACAGTGCAGCTGAATGGTTTCACCCCCGAGTGGACTGCCATGTGCTGTGACATAATTCCTCTTTGCGAAAATCGTTTACCACAAATAGAGCAACTGTACGGTTTCTCTCCTGTGTGGGTTCTCATGTGTATCTCCAGATGTGAACTAAACTGCCGTTTTTGACCACACACAGGGCAAGTAAATAGTTTCTTTCCTTTATGCATTCTCATGTGGGTCACCAGAAGGTAATTATTAGGAAACGTTGCATCACATTCAGAGCAGGTCAGTGGTTTCTTGTGTTTATCACTTTGGCTTATGGGAAGCCATGAGTTCTCACCAACACACTTATGAACTCTGAGCTGTGACGCCGCCCTGAATCTTTTGTTACAAACACTGCAGCTGAATGGTTTCACCCCTGTGTGGGTCGTCATGTGGGATGTAACAGCTCCTTTGAGCCTAAATGTTTTACCACAAACTGAGCAACTAAAAGGTTTCTCTCCTGTGTGAACTCTCAAGTGGTAGTCCAGACCTGCTTTCTGAGTAAAGCTTTTATTACACAAAGAGCAACTAAAAGGCTTCACTCCTGTGTGAGTTCTCATGTGTATGTTCAGATTTCCCCGGTGTTTAAAAGTTTTAGCACACACAGAGCAGCGAAATGGCTTTCCATCAGGATCCCTACAGTAATTTTCAGTCTCAGGTTCAGAGGAGTCTGATGTCTTGTCATCAGTATCGCTTTGTAAAGGTGTATGTGGATCTGAGTTCCTGGCTGATTCTGATCCTCCACAGTCCTCTCCATCAGCTTCTGTTTCCATCTGTTCAGTTTGTCTTTGATGAAGCTGTGAGGACTGAGGTTCCTCTCCATCATCTTCACTCTTCACAGAGACAGGAGAAAATGGGAACTTGATATCAGCCTCCTCCAGACCTTGAAGCTGCTCTCCCTCCTGACTGGTCCAGAGTTCCTCCGGTTCCTCTTTAATGTGTTGGGGCTCTGGGTCCTCCTGGTCCAGACTGGAGCTCCACTCCTGCTGCTCAGGGGGAACCTCTTCTTTAACCACCAACAGCTGCTGGACGTCTGCAGGAAACAGGAAACATTGGGGGAAAACCAGAAGTTTATGTTAAATTCAAGTTTGAAATTGCGATATTAGATTTTTATGATTTTTCTGGCATCTGCACGTATCATTTCAATGAAATGTACTGAAATAAATGTATATGTGAAACAAAAAGGAAATGTATTATTTTGGCTGGGAAAAAATGTGCTTGGCCGGTGGATTTTTCCACCTACCGGTCCCTTTAGCCGGTATATGGCTAGGTAAGAGTGCTGAAAAGAGTCCGTATAAACTCTTATAAACGTGAGAATTTGTGTTTACATGCAAGGCTGGGATATGTGCTAGAGTTAGCTACTTGTATGCTAGTCAGTTTCAGTCGCTGCATAATTACAACACAATATGTAAAATTCAAATACTTTGCACTAAAGTGTCAGGATTTGGACCAGAATCTATCGGTAACACTACTAAATACACGTATAAAGTGGTTTGGGGGTTTAGTACTGTACTTAAGATTTCAAGATACTTGTACTGTACCTGAGTATTTCCATGTTATGCTACTTTTTACTTCTTCTAAATATTGCACTATTTACTGCACTGCACTGTCTGACAGCTTTAGTTACTTTTAAGATTAAGATTTTACAAACAAAACGTGATCAGTTTATAAAATATGATCTATTGTTACAGATTAACAAAAGTATATGATGTATAAAATGAGCAACATTGAACAATACATCAATAATAATGATCCAATAATATAATTGTATAACACTGTCAGCAGCCTTTCTGCATTATGAGTCCTTTTAGTTCTGATATTTTAAAAAGGTGCAATGACTGTTTAATGGTGTGTTTACGAACCTTTCACGTGAGGCGATCACATACAAAGTCAATGCAAAGAGGCGAATAGATGCAAATTCACGCTGGGCAACGCGAACGGTGTGGTATTCACGGGAGTTGAAATATTTAAACTGGGGCGAGATATTCTCATGTCTCTGTGTGGTGAAAGCCTCTCAGCGTTGAGGTTGTCCTCCTGACGTCACTGACGTCCTGACGTTGTTGAATCAAAAATGGAGGAAATAAATCTTGTATGTGTCTGTGGTCACCCAGAGTTACAATAGTACATCATATCTGTACAGAGACCAGACCAAACTCTGTGTAGAAACCACAGACTGTCTCTTGTAGAAACAACAACGTCGTAATTATGCCTTTATGTTGAGTGTTGATGGAGCAGCTGCATAGCCTGGCACTGATCCATCCAAACTCCATTCAGAAAACAAGCATTTTAAAAGTTGTTTGCTTGTCGTCTTGGTAACAGACCTGACAAAGCATGAATTCAGACTTTTTACTAATCAGCATCATTATGTTGTTATTTCAACAGCATTTTGATCCGTTTATTGATGGTGTGAACACAGTTTAATACAGTTACATAACGTCCCAAAGTTACACTAAATCTTGGTGAGGAAAAACTGTCATGTCCATTTTCAAAGGGGTCCCTTGACCTCTGACCTCCAGATATGTGAATGTAAATGGGTTCCATGGGTACCGACGAGTCTCCCCTTTACAGACACGCCCACTTTATGATAATCACATGCAGTTTTTTTCATGCAGTACAAATGTGTTATTGTCTCCTATTCTAAAATTGTATTTGAATATTTCTGCATACTGGGGTCCCTAAACAGTCTTGAATTACATAAATTGGGTATCACTGTAAAGCTGAGACTCTTGTGGATCCAATGAGCCCAACTGGATTCACGTGTGATGATGTGATTTCATTGACCTCACTGTATAAAATGACCTGTGGTGACCTCTAGGATAATCACAGCCTCATGAAACTTCACAGCCACAAACTAAAGACCTAGAGCATTCAGAGGATGGATGGCTTTCCTAGCTAGATTGACAATAAGGGGGTTTCTGAGCAATTTACACAACAAAAGTGCTCGCCATCCAATCGCCGAAAAAATGCAGTTCTTGCAGAAATCTCCAAATGTCAAAAGTTTTTTTATCACAAATCACTGCATGGCTTTTTCTATGGTGTTCCTCAAGGTCTTGGTGTCTTAATGTGGTATTTTGGAGGGATTATTGATCATTGTTATCAACTCTCCAGTGGTAAAAAAAATGGTTAAATGTAGCACCAAATCTGTGAAACAAATGGTGTCAACCCAAAACAACTTATGAGACATAATAGAGCATGGGGGATGACCATCATATACTTATATCATAATGTTCTAAACCATTATTGTTTACTTCTGATGTATGACTAGAACAACTTGACACAGTGCTGAGCAGCATCTCAAATTAAACTTCAGGTTTCCAGCTTTCAGATGATGTACACCACTTCTATGTGACATCTACTGTTGACCTGCTATCTCCCCCTAAAGACCTCCTGGACCTCCCTAAAAAAGACTAAAACAAGTCTATTGTGGGCCGGATTGGACCCTTTGGCGGGCCGGTTCTGGCCCTCAGGCCGTATGTTAGACACCCCTGTTTCCTTCCAGCCACATCTTATTTCACCTTTAAGTACATTTTGTTGCGAACACTACTGTACTTTTACTTGAGTGAAATATTTGAATTCAGGACATTTTATTTTCCTTATAATAAAGTATTTTATACTGTAATATGAATCGC